>CM066622.1:0-5000 GCA_033884665.1 Argynnis bischoffii washingtonia
ACGGGACTCCCAACCTAACCTAACCTAACCTAACCTAACCTAACCTAACCTAACCTAACCTAACCTAACCTAACCTAACCTAACCTAACCTAACCTAACCTAACCTAACCTAACCTAACCTAACCTAACCTAACCTAACCTAACCTAACCTAACCTAACCTAACCTAACCTAACCTAACCTAACCTAACCTAACCTAACCTAACCTAACCTAACCTAACCTAACCTAACCTAACCTAACCTAACCTAACCTAACCTAACCTAACCTAACCTAACCTAACCTAACCTAACCTAACCTAACCTAACCTAACCTAACCTAACCTAACCTAACCTAACCTAACCTAACCTAACCTAACCTAACCTAACCTAACCTAACCTAACCTAACCTAACCTAACCTAACCTAACCTAACCTAACCTAACCTAACCTAACCTAACCTAACCTAACCTAACCTAACCTAACCTAACCTAACCTAACCTAACCTAACCTAACCTAACCTAACCTAACCTAACCTAACCTAACCTAACCTAACCTAACCTAACCTAACCTAACCTAACCTAACCTAACCTAACCTAACCTAACCTAACCTAACCTAACCTAACCTAACCTAACCTAACCTAACCTAACCTAACCTAACCTAACCTAACCTAACCTAACCTAACCTAACCTAACCTAACCTAACCTAACCTAACCTAACCTAACCTAACCTAACCTAACCTAACCTAACCTAACCTAACCTAACCTAACCTAACCTAACCTAACCTAACCTAACCTAACCTAACCTAACCTAACCTAACCTAACCTAACCTAACCTAACCTAACCTAACCTAACCTAACCTAACCTAACCTAACCTAACCTAACCTAACCTAACCTCAAAAAACTAAAAAATTTCAATATTAAAATCAGTTTTCGGCGTGCGGCGCGCGATTAGTCGCGACGACCCCACATTATTATAAGTGTATTGTGTAGTGCTCGCCAAGCCGCTTCTTTTGATACCTCTCCCGGATTTTTCCGATACCGGGAAGAGGTTAAAAAAGACAGAAAAACAACATGACCAGTTTTCCTCTTTTCTAAACGGAGAGTCCCAGAGAGCTGAACGGGACATTAAATAAAAGAGGAAAAAGCGACAAGAAAAACAAGGTATTGCACATTAAAATATTTTTACAAACAAGTGAGATATAGCAATTATAAAACAGTGAAAAAAGAGACCGAACTTTGCGACCTAAAAACAAAAAATCTAAAGCGACGACCTCCCAAAAAATTTATTATAAAGTTAAGCCCCACTCTTGAAGAATTTTTCAAAGAAAACAGAACTAAAATCGGCCCAGAAAATCAGAAGTTATCAAACATTTTTCGAACATATAAATTTTAAGTCATAAATGTAGAAATCGTAATTTCAATATACGTTTTTCGTAAACTACAATTAAACCCTGGGTTTGTTCATTAATAAATTAAATTAAGATTTGGAAAAAGTAAAAAATTAAATAACTAAATTAAATAGACTTATAAAATAAAAAAGTAAATAGAAGAAAAATCTTGGATAATAAACTCTAAATTTGAAAATTATTAAAATTTACATTGTAAAAAACTTAAAGAACTTCAACAAACAGAAATTGCCCGACATTTATTCTAACATACGGAGAAGGCGGGGCTAAAAAGTGTGATATACAGATTGTTGACTTCCCCCGGCTTCTCCTTGTAATTAAAAATATTAATTAGAAAAATTATTTAAGTAAATATTTTAAAAATCAAAACTAGTTATACATAAACAAATTTGGCTATTAAAGAAATTTGAGATAATATCAAAATTCAAAATTAATTGGCTATTAAAGAAATTTGAGATAATATCAAAATTCAAAATTAATTTTCAAAATTTAAATAAATATCTAATAAAAACTAATCAACATAAAACTGTACGGGCAGATTCTGTTTGCATATAGATAAAGGGAGGAGCTAAAAAGTATAAATAGGTCAAGTTAGAGCGGAACTTAGTATAAGTAATTTAGAATATAAATTAAGTAGAACATTAGACTTTAAGACCATAGACATAAGAGTATAGAAAATATTAAATTTTTTTAGAAAGAGATAGAAATAGTTTTTGACTCTAATAGATAAAATTGACAATAAAGTAGACCTTATTGCGGGGAATTAAAGTTGAATTCTATAAGTAAAATCGAACCCGCTAAAATTGACATTAACTACTGTACCATAGGGTACATTACTTGTAACTTTTTTGCTGTTGCTAACTCCCTGTGTACCCCCCTACCCCCTACCCCTCACCCCTTACCTAACCATACCAAATACCTTCCCCTCAAATAAGAAACCCCTTACCCCTCGCCCCGCATCACGCGATAATTCCTTACAAACAACACCCCTTACCCCGCGCCCATACCCCGCACACCTCCTCGAACACTCTCGAAGATCAAAGTACAGGTTCCCACATAGTAACATATCCAACTGCCTCCTGCTCCTTACCCCCCAACACCCCCCAACACCCAACCCCCTAACACCTAAACACCCCCAACACCCCCCAACACCCCCCAACGTCCCCAAGTAATAATTAAATTTGAAAACTTTTCAGAAAAGTTTTCAAGAAAGTTTTCAGAAAAGTTTTCAGAAAAGTTTTCAAGAAAGTTTTCAACAACAAGAAATTTCACTTCTTAACACAAAGTCCCCCCGGCCAATAAATTAAAATTTACTAAATTCGAACTTACAACCATAACATCACACACCACTGTACCATAGGGGACAACACTTAGAAAATTTTCACTACCCCTCCCAAAACTTTAGACCCCCAAATCTTGATCCCTGGTGGACAAATCTTGCCCACTCCAGTGGATTCTGGATCACCCCCCACCCCCCGAAACACCCCCAACACCCCCAATACCCCCACAGTACCCCCACGAGACCTCCCTCCCCCCCCCCCCCCTCGCCCACGCCCACCACCCCCCCTCTACAAAAAACTCGAATATCTCCAAAACTACTTGACCGATTTTAATAAAATCGGCGTCAGGCGATAGCCGCTAAAAAACCGCACCTAATAACCCCAACAAAAAATTTTTAACAAACCCCTATCTTTATAAAAATCCCTAAAAACACCATCATAAAAAAATACTGTCCTACGATTTTCGCGGAAAAAATATATGTTACAGACTGACTTACAAGAGACCCTATGCAAAATTAAAAATTCCAAAATCACTTTAAATAACCCATATAAACCCTTAAATATTAAAAACTTGCCCAACTTAGCAAAAAATTGACCAAAGAACCCCGAGTTTGGGCTCATTTTAAAGGTCTCGAGCTGCCCTACAATACCCAATCATTAGATTTCAACTATCCCATCATTTTCCCTTCCCTTTACCCCAAAAATCCAAAAATTCCTTAAATATTAGCAACCATTGGCAAAAAAATAATAATTTGGTTCTACTTAATAAACTTAGATTTAACATAGTCGTAAGTAGAATAGATATACTTATATAAATATATACAAAGCGACTTCCCTGAGCTCTTTACACTTGGGGAACAATAACACATTTTATATTGACATTGACGAGGACCGAATTTACCTCTTACTATGCTTCGCACACCGAAAAAATCTAGATCCTCCACGGACATGGAGCCGTCCACATCAATAACCAAAGAGACAACGATCAGAACGAGTCAAGATAGTATAACTAAAAAAGTAGACCTCCCATCAACACCTGAAAACCGCCTAAAGACAGCAGAAAACCTCTTAAAGAAGGCCGAATCAAACATGAAGTTATCAGGAAACTTAAAGAAATCCATAAAGGACGCAATAACAACAAGTCTTCAAGGATTATACGATTTGGTACTACAACTCAACAATGAAAAATTCGAACTTTCAAGGATCATTCATGAAAACATAATAAATAAACCTAAAGAAGTAGTCTCACCGAAGCAAAATGATAATACGCAACAAATAAATGACAAATTAGAAAAATTGACAGAAGAAATAAAAATTCAAAATTTAAATACAACTAAAACACAAAGAGAAATTTCAGAATTAAGAGAAGAAATTAAACAAATTCAAAAAGAACCAAAAACTTTTGAAAAAACAATAGAAGAAATAAAGGAAGACATCAAATTAATAAGAGAAGACCCTAAAAATATAACTAAAACAATTGAAGACCTTAGACAAGATATACAACAATTTAAAGAAGTACCTAAAATAAGCAGCACAATAGAACTAGAAAATCCTATAACACAGAAAACATATGCGGAGGTCACAAACGAAAAATACAAGAAAACCCACTGCCTTATAATAGGCAGTGATGACAGTATTGACACTAGTGAGGACGTCTTGACAAAAGTTAGACACTCATTAGACGCAACAAAAAATAGACTACACATAACAAAACTAAGAAAGGTAAAGGACCAAAGAGTGCTCCTTGGAAGTGAAAATAAGGAGGAAATTGACATGATAAAAGAAAAACTAGAAAAAGATAAACTAAAAGTGGAAGTGAAGGAGAATAAAGACCCTCTAGTAATAATAAGGAACCTACAAGCAAGCATCACGGATAAGCAATTAACACAGGCAATTAATGGACAAAACGAGGAGCTTTTTAAAAACATCAATAGCGAAAACTATCGTATGAAAGTCAGGCATCGTAGGAAAGCAAGAAACCCAATGGAGACCCACGTAGTGCTAGAAGTCTCCCCGCAAGTTTGGCAAGCTTTAACCTCTGCGGGAAAAGTATACGTGGATCTCCAGAGGGTCCCAGTTTTTGACCTTTCCCCACTGGTGCAGTGCTCTCGCTGCCTAGCCTTCGGACATGGCAAGAAATGGTGCACAGAAAGTGTGGATCTGTGTAGCCATTGTTCTGGCCCCCACATGCGCAACGAATGCCCCAGCCTGCAGGCAGGTGAGGAGCCTACGTGCAAGAACTGCCTGCAAGCAAAAAGCGCAAAGGCAAATCATAATAGCTTCGATATGCACTGCCCAGTGCGGAAAAAATGGGACGCACTTGCGCGATCCAGCGTT
>CM066622.1:3007500-3235000 GCA_033884665.1 Argynnis bischoffii washingtonia
TATAATTTAATTTTATAGATTATTCACTTTTAGTACTTTTTTTTTTATTTATAGACTGACTTCACTGAGAAGTTCATTTAAATAAGTACTAAAATCAGTATATAAAGGCCAAGATATCGCGTCTAATCTAGATGCTAGAAAAATTTTCACATAAACTTCCAATCACTATGCCGCAGAAACTTTTTTCGATTCCAATTTCCCGGCACACAAAATTTTATTACTCAATAGCCTTTTGTTTTTCATGATGTAAAATATCCTATAGGTTGACTCAAGAACATAAAAAAAAAACATGCTAATTGACATTAAAATTCATAAAATCGCAAGAAAAAATAATCTACAATAATATCATAAAATGTGCGCTCTTTATATAATATATTTAAACGAGAAATTCTTGTATATTTATTTATTTATACCGGCGATCTCGGAAACGGCTCTAACGATTTCGCTACAATTTGGTATATGGGGGTTTTCGGGTTCCACGCAAAATATGGTCGATAATTTCTTACGCTCAGCATAAGCATCGTGGTCAAGCGGTCAAGATGCAAGATTGACAATCACAGGCGTCCAGGTTCGAATCCTGGTTGGATACAAAGTTTTTACTTTTAAATAAAACTATCTTTTCGGATTTTTTCGCGGATTTATTTTGATTTTTGTTTCCCGACGTTTTTACTTTTGTTTTTTTTTTCTTGTATTTATTCAAGTTTTTCCTTTTTTTCAACCTAAAATACGATATAACAAAAAAGAACTCCGGGCGAAGCTCAGTCGCCCAGGTACTCTATTTCTATTTGTGGTATCACATGATGTAAGATATTCGCAACCATACATTTTTGTGATCCTACTTTATAGTAAATTGCACAAAATAGCACAATAGAGGAAACTTAAAATGCATTTTTTTAATCAATGAAAATATAACAATATAAATTAGAGACCTCGAAAAAAACACTTTTAAAAAGTAAATTAAAAAATTCTAGCTTATAAATAAAAAAATATTTTATTTCCTATTAATAAATCAATATCAATTATTATATTTTTATTGGTTTTATATTATTGATCATTTTCGAAAACGCGTTTTTCTTATCACTAAAGAACAAAAATACTCTACATATAAATGAAAAAATTGTGGTGAAAATATTCTATGAAACTAATGAATGGATTCTAGATAGGTAATTTCAACAATATCCCTTCATCTATTCGAATATTATAAAGAGGAAAAATCCGTTTTTTTTTGTTAATTTGTTAGTCAATCAAATAGACTCCAAAATTACTAAACTCATTTATATGAAATTTGGTAAGAATATAGTTTGAGACCCTGTGAAGAACATAGTATTAGCAAGCACTTTAAATAAAATACTCAATTAATACTTTCGTTAATTAATGTATTTAATAATATAAAATATCACTCTGGAACGTTACTCGCTGTTTTACTTTCTTTCCATATGATAGTTGTGTCACATTTTTTTTTATAATCAAAAAAAATAATAATGTTGCCATCAAATATGTTGTATTTATAAAAATCAAATTAATAATATAATTTTATTTAACAAATTATTATTGCCTCTTTAATTCATTTATTTTAATTCATTATAATGAATACAGATATTTTAAATAAAAAAATAAAAATTATGATGACTATGCTAACAATAGGATAGTTTTTATTCCGGAAATCATCTCTTAAGGGGGTGAAAATGGGGGTGAAATTTTGTATGTCGAAGTAACTTAGTGACGAACCCGATCGAAGTGGGAGTGAGTCGCTAGTATACTAGTGACTAATAAATAGGCTATTTTCAACAAGGTACCATGCCAGAATAGTCGTAGGCGATAGCAGGTGTATTTATAGAAATTGCGATATAAAACCAGATAAGTTATTAGGTGAATATATTAATTTCTTATTTTTACTTATGTAAAATAACTTTGTACTAATTAAATCTTTTATATATCAAATAAAATGTTTTATTAAGACCAGTATAGTATTAATTTTGTCAAAGACTTCGCCTCCAGGTTCGCCCTCACATTTATTGATTTCAATTTCTATAACGCTACATATTACCATACCTACTTTGAACTACTTGTATAAACTTTCAAGACTTAGTAAAACGTTGTATTTTTTACATAATAGACAAATATTTATTCGAATATATTACTTGGGCTTTGTTTATTGTGGTTTTATTTTATTACTAGCGACTCACCCTCACTTCGCTTCGGGTTCGTCCCTAGACAAAACCAAATCTATCCCACGGGAACCATACATTTTCCCGGGATGATATATAGCCTATAACCTCCCTCAGTTAACGTGCTATTTAATGCATAAAGAATTTTTCAAATCGGATTAGTAGTCCCTGAGATTATCGCGTTCAACCAAAGAAACAAACAAACAAACTCTTCAGCTTTATAATATTAGTATAGATATTTGTAATTTTTTTTATTATTACAGAAGTACAGCTAACACGTTACATTATCATTTTGACAAATATCTACGAGTATTAATTAAAATTCTAGATGACTGATACTATATCTTCTGTAGAATTCGCTTAGATATTATGTATTTACTCTACTATATCCTCCAATAATGCCTATTTTTGATTTTCATTTCCACTCTTTCTTACCTAAGAAAGCGTTTTTTGTTAGCATTGCTTAAAACAGACCAGTTCGAATGTGGAATTCTCTCTCTGATAAAATGATTTTTTACGAGTATGTACATTGCACACATAATATACGTATGTATAACAAGTTTATGCACATACATACGTATATTATAAACGTATATTGTATACGTATATTATAAGTATAAAATGTATATTTATATTTGGTTTTCCTATAAACTTAAACTAAGATAATTAAGATTTTTTATTAATATAATATCTTCTCCGGCCCCATTCCCCTCGTATTGAAGGGAGGCCCGTGCCCAGCAGTGGGACGTTAAAAAGGGCTGAATATACATACATACATATCTTCTCCGTTGCCAGGGAAATACTTTCTATTTCTGGTATAAAAGCATATAGCATAGATTGCGCATAATGTAATATTATGTATTAAAATTAGTATTTTTAGTGAGTCGCCAATAAATTACGTCATAAACAGACAGAGTAACCTTTTTTATTATACTTAATCTTTATAATTTATACATATCGACAAAAATTACGTCGAGAGTAATTTTCGATAATTATATTATTTAATGCAACTTATAAAAGTCATTTTCATTCACGATATTTCTTTAAGAAATATTTTTTGTGTCGGTCTACGATGACGACTTACTTGAGCCTTGTAACTATTAATTAGACTTCACATTCTATTTCATTTACTTTATTCTTAAACGTAAAGCTAGTTTATTTCTATAAAACAATTATTTGTAGAACACGCTACAAATGCTTATTTCAAGTGTTATGTTAAGGCAATATTATATACTAAATTACATTAAATACGAATAAAAGTTGTTTCATTTTTAATAACTATATCGTGTGATTCGATAGCCTTTAATTTATATGATTTTTCCCCAAATAAGAATATTTTTTCTACTTATTCACTTAACTAGGCTATATATGTTGCTAGCAAGTACGGCATATCCGAAAGTCCTGGGTTCGAGTCCCCAGCCAAGTTTAGTTATTGAGTCTTTCTTTTTAGTGAGCCTCAGCAAGAACCCGTAGTTGGGAAGTTGGCTGTGTTTTACCCCCGTGCCTGGAAGAGCACGTAAAACTGTCCTGCGTCTAAACTCTCACTGGTCGTGTCGAGTAGTCGTTCCACCGGAGTATAAGAGTGATAAGAATAGAGAGTGCACTTGTGTCTGCGCGCACGCACACTGTACTATAATGTCTCCTGCGCAGATGCCTAGTCTCAATGAGATTAGCCGCCGTGACCGAAATCGGTCGGGAGGACATTATTACATGTTAACAAAAGGTAAAAAAGTGTGAAATAGAATTATTAACAGTCAACGTGTAATTTCTAACACGGAAAAGTTATATTATACAAAATGAGAATATTTTGGACAGTAATTTAGACAAACGTCCATTTTTACTAATGAATGGTACAATTAATTATATGGGTAATTTATCATACGGGCGTGACCGGTTATTCCACTGGGAATATGTTCACTCCTTAATAAATAATTTTGTGAAACGTCGGTTATTTCGACCGGTCAAGCCTAGGTTTTTGACACAATATTAGTATATCAATGAAAATTGTTATGTATTTGGGAAATATTACATTTTGAATTTTGAATTTCGGATGCAGAGGATGGCATCAAAATGGAATATGAAAAAAAACATAATGAGGTATTTTATGACGGCACGTTTGGCTCAGTTTGTAGTGACCCAACTTTCTGCGCCAGTGGTCGCGGGTTCGAGTACCGCTGGGGGCATTTATTTGTGTGATAAGCAGGAATGTTTGTACTCTAGTCATTGGTGTTTATATTTCTAATATGTATGTATTTAAAGTTATATATGTGTAGTGTATCAACTATCTGGTATCCATAACACAGGCTTCGTACCTTACCATGGAACTAGATGGTGCTGTGTGTTAACGTTATATTTATTTATATATTTATTTTTAGAAAAACTTTATTGTATGCACACATAATACGTAAATATGCACGCAATGTGCATATATTATCTTAGTTCCATTTCTGTTAAAAGTCAGAGGTGTGTTCCCTATATGTTTACATATTATTAAATTACAAACTGTTTGTTTCTTCAAGCAATCTCTGGCCTTCAAGAATCCATTTCTAATATTATACTTTAACTACTAAAAAGCGTCAATATTTTTGTGTGTTTTAGAGTATCTTCAACAATGTTTCGCGCAAGCAAACCCACGTTCCATATTTAGTTCTCCATAAGAACTTAGAAATATTTTAACTTGAATTAAGTATCATTATTAGTTACTCTCTTTCTCTCTCTCTTTCTCTCTCTCTCTCTCTGAAATACATGTAGGTATTAAAACTATATTGCCATATAAAAATATTCTGTTTCAAGTACGTAAATTAATTATTATTTACACCAATTTACTAATAAAATCAACACATTATTATAGTATAGTTAAATGTAATTTCGCATGTTAAATACAAATCATCTATATGCTGAATGACCATTTCATTTCATACATATAATAGTGAAGTCATCACCATTAGTACCAAATCTAACTCAATTACTAGATTTGACAATGTTCTTAGGTTTGTTATCCTCTATTACCGTAGCTTGTAATATATGAAGCTACTATACGGACTATTTTAATAATATAAAGAAAGCGAAAGTTTATGTATATGTGCATGTGCATCTGTGTGTGCCTGTGTGTGTGTTTGTGCGTATGTGTTATATTTATGTATTTAAAGTTATATGTGTGTAGTGTATCAACTATCTGGTATCTATAACACAAGCCTTGTAGCTTACCATGGAACTAGATGGTGCTGCGTGTTAATGTCCCAACATATTTATTTATTTTATTTACTATTTGATCATGTTCGTCTGTGTGTGCGTGTCTGTGTGAGTGCGTATGTGTGTGCGTATATGTGTGCGTATGTGTGTGTGTGTGTACTTGTGCGTGTTTGTGTTTTTCACGTCCTTTCAGTCTTCACGCTTAAACAGCTACGTGAATTTAGTCAATATTTTAAGTATACAGGCAGATTATAAGTTGGAATTACATAGGCTATTGTCAGGTACCTACGCACGCACCCAAGCGAAGCAGGGATAGCTTGCTAGTTGCATTATATTGTAAGAATAGTTAATTTTTTTAAACTAGAAAATCCCTCATTGTACCTTCTTAGTTTTCTACAATACCTTAGAAAAGCTAACAAATTATGAATAACCCCATTTTTTACAAAGAAATTGACCTATATAAATATTTCTTTGGCAACAAAGGATTTTACAGATTCCTAGTTAGAATAATAATTCAGTCCCAGTATACAACAAATCTAATAATATTTATAACGAAAGTATAGTGTTGACATGTATATAATATTATAATATACTTGTATGTATGTTTGTATAGTTAACAAGAATAAGCCTATTCACAGTAATCTTATCGGACTTCAGACTACTAAAATTATTATTTATTGTGATAGTGTATGTACTCGTATGTACGTCGTGCTTGCGTGCGTGCGTGCGTGCTTGCGTGCGTGCGTGCATGCGTGCGTGCGTGCATGCATGCGTGTGTATGTACGTATATATGTGTGTATGCGCTTGTGAATCTTCACATTCTTCCACAATTTAGTTCACACATAGACCATAACCTGGATGTACATTGTACATACATATATAGCTAACTAAAAGCCTATTCACACGAACCTTATAATATATATGTAAGTAGGAATCATGATTAAGCTACCTTGATATTATCTTTCAAAGGACTCATTGATTTCAACCTTGCCTTCTACAAGAATCTATTAATATCATTTAAATAAAACTATCTTTTCGGATTTTTTCGCGGATTTATTTTGATTTTTGTTTCCCGACGTTTCGATTGCTTTACAGCAATCATGGTCACGGGAGAGACTAAGGTGTCAGATGTCTCAAAAGTATTATATAGTTGTTACAGACAGCCTACCCACAAATTAATAAAAATGAATTCAAAATATTGAAAATTGGCATCAAAGTACCTTACAATATTTGTTAATTTTAATTTTAAACATTTTATAATTTTAATTTTATACTTGAAATAAGGAGTATTATTTATATAATTTTAGCTATTATCATTTCAATTTTTTAGAAAACTTATTATTGCATTATTGTTTAATAATCTATATTTTTAGTGTTACCATTATTATATTTATAAACATAAAGGTAGATAAAATATTAATTATTTAAGCCACATTATTGTTTTATATCTACTTTATACAATTAAAATTAATCAAGAATTACATTTACAAATGTAAAATATTAATTTGAAGTCCTGTTATTTTGATCTACACAGTAAGAACTTACTACATCTAACTGTCTGTTATGTTTAATTTTATTATTAGATTTTATAATATTAATAACAGGATCCCACGACGATGGTAGTACCCAGCCATCTTCCCTATTGAAATTTGGATGTTTTTTAATTTCTATGGCTTCCCGAATCATTCTAGGGCGATATCGATTTTCTTTCGCGAGGATTTGGGGTCTATCGAAGCGAATATAATGGCTTGGGCGATCCTGACTATGTTTGCAGACAGCAGATGTTGTATTACGGCGGTGCTTCACATCAGCTATGTGTTCTTTGACCCGAGTTCTTATGGATCGCTTTGTTTGTCCAATGTAAGAGAGTCCACAATCACAATCAAGTTTGTAAACTCCTGCATCTTGTAGAGGGATGTGGCACTTGACAGGTGGTAAGAATTGACTAATTTTCTTTGGCGGCTTGAAATAAGTTTTAATTGAAGCTCGCTTTAGGATGTAGCCAATCTTGTCAGTGACTCCTCTCATGTAAGGTAGGACTGCAGGGACGCGCTCGACTGTGGCTGGTTTCACTCGGTCCCTGTGACGTAGGCGCGGCACTTGCAGCTTGTTGTCTCGCAGAACTTGCTTGACATGTTGCAGCTCTCCGGCCAGGTGTTGCTCGTCACAGATCCCTTGTGCTCTCTGAAACAAAGATTTTCCCACGGTAGCTAACTGTGAAGGGTGGTGGTGAGATTCACCATTCAAGTACCTATCTGTATGGGTCTTCTTTCGATACACAGTATGACTCAAGGTGTTATCTGGGTTACGTTTAACTAATACATCTAAGAAAGCTAAAGAATTATTAGACTCCAGTTCCATTGTAAACTGTATTTTAGGGTTTATGGAGTTAAGATGTTTTAAGAATACAGATATTTTGTCAGATGGTAATATTGTGAATGTGTCATCTACGTACCGCTTGTAGAAACGAGGGGTCACAGGTGATGTGTTTAGAGCAGTCTCCTCGAAGGCCTCCATGAAGATGTCAGCTACAACGGGGGAGACAGGCGAACCCATGGCCACTCCATCCACTTGCTTGTAGAATTCATCATTCCACAATAGATAGCCTGATGTAAGGCAGTGTTTTAAAAGTTCAGTGTATTCTTCTTGCATATTATTGTCGAGTAGCTTTCTTGATACTATTTTGACACAGTCCTCTACTGGTAGGCTGGTAAATAGAGACTGTACATCAAAACTAACCATTGTTTCATTGTCCATGAGTTGTAGCTGTTTTATCTCATTAACAAAATGGTAAGAGTCCCTTGTGAACGCTGATGTTTTCCCTCTGAGTGTTGAGAGTACTTTCGCTACTAGTTGGGCCAATTTGTATGTCGGTGTATCTATTTGACTCACAATTGGACGTAGCGGAGCGTTCAGCTTGTGTATCTTAGGAAGTCCATAAAGTTTAGGCGGCTTTGCACAAGATGGAATAAGGTTTTTAACATCAAGATTCAATGCATCGGAGTGTTTCTTAATTAACTTTTTAGTGTTATTTAAAACAGTGGTGGTTGGGTCCGTTTTGACTTTTTTATATGTGCTTTCATCCGACAAAAGTTGTTTAATTTTGTCATTGTAATCTGATGTATCCATCACGACGGTAGCATTTCCCTTATCTGCGCGTAGGATGGTGATGTCTGACCTGCTGCGTAAGTTCTTCAACGCTAAATACTGTTGTTTATTGAGATTTGGTTTGGGCCTAGTACTTCGACGTAACAAGGATGAAACATCTTGACGTATGGCCTCCATGTCCTCAGGTTTCATAGCATTTTTGGCCAGAGCGTCTTCAACTGCACAAATAATGTTCTCATAAGGTATGCGGGCCGGCGTTACAGCAAAATTTAAGCCTTTACTTAGTACTTGAATAGTAGGTTCGTCCAGTGTTTGTTTTGACAGATTGACAACTGCTTGACGTACGCATGAATTTGAATCTGTGGTAGGCGGGCGCGTTCCGTTATTGTTTATGATTTTCTTTTTGATGTTATATTTCTCGGCTAATTTTTCGTATTTTAATATATGTTTGTTTTTGCATTGGTTAAATTTAGATGTTTCGCGCTTATTTAAAGTATCAATGCAATCAATGAAATCACTAGGTGTCAATACTGTCTTTATATTAAGGGACGTTTGTTCTACATACCGGTTGTTACTGCGTAGATCACGGCGGGTTTGACGAATTACCGTCCGTAACAACTTAAAACTTGCCTGATTAGCGATCTTGGCGCTTCCCCGTATGTTCTTTTTAGAAGATATTTTCACACACGTAGGGATGAGACGATGATCCCGACATCTCTTCAAGAATGTTAAAGATGTTAATAATCTTGCGCGCTTTGTCTTGAGATCTTCTAACCGGCGTATTTGGTTTGCAATTTCCAGTCCGTACTGGTTTACATAATACTTTCTTAGGTTTACGCGAATATTAGACATTTAAATAAAACTATCTTTTCGGATTTTTTCGCGGATTTATTTTGATTTTTGTTTCCCGACGTTTCGATTGCTTTACAGCAATCATGGTCACGGGAGAGACTAAGGTGTCAGATGTCTCAAAAGTATTATATAGTTGTTACAGACAGCCTACCCACAAATTAATAAAAATGAATTCAAAATATTGAAAATTGGCATCAAAGTACCTTACAATATTTGTTAATTTTAATTTTAAACATTTTATAATTTTAATTTTATACTTGAAATAAGGAGTATTATTTATATAATTTTAGCTATTATCATTTCAATTTTTTAGAAAACTTATTATTGCATTATTGTTTAATAATCTATATTTTTAGTGTTACCATTATTATATTTATAAACATAAAGGTAGATAAAATATTAATTATTTAAGCCACATTATTGTTTTATATCTACTTTATACAATTAAAATTAATCAAGAATTACATTTACAAATGTAAAATATTAATTTGAAGTCCTGTTATTTTGATCTACACAGTAAGAACTTACTACATCTAACTGTCTGTTATGTTTAATTTTATTATTAGATTTTATAATATTAATAACAGGATCCCACGACGATGGTAGTACCCAGCCATCTTCCCTATTGAAATTTGGATGTTTTTTAATTTCTATGGCTTCCCGAATCATTCTAGGGCGATATCGATTTTCTTTCGCGAGGATTTGGGGTCTATCGAAGCGAATATAATGGCTTGGGCGATCCTGACTATGTTTGCAGACAGCAGATGTTGTATTACGGCGGTGCTTCACATCAGCTATGTGTTCTTTGACCCGAGTTCTTATGGATCGCTTTGTTTGTCCAATGTAAGAGAGTCCACAATCACAATCAAGTTTGTAAACTCCTGCATCTTGTAGAGGGATGTGGCACTTGACAGGTGGTAAGGATTGACTAATTTTCTTTGGCGGCTTGAAATAAGTTTTAATTGAAGCTCGCTTTAGGATGTAGCCAATCTTGTCAGTGACTCCTCTCATGTAAGGTAGGACTGCAGGGACGCGCTCGACTGTGGCTGGTTTCACTCGGTCCCTGTGACGTAGGCGCGGCACTTGCAGCTTGTTGTCTCGCAGAACTTGCTTGACATGTTGCAGCTCTCCGGCCAGGTGTTGCTCGTCACAGATCCCTTGTGCTCTCTGAAACAAAGATTTTCCCACGGTAGCTAACTGTGAAGGGTGGTGGTGAGATTCACCATTCAAGTACCTATCTGTATGGGTCTTCTTTCGATACACAGTATGACTCAAGGTGTTATCTGGGTTACGTTTAACTAATACATCTAAGAAAGCTAAAGAATTATTAGACTCCAGTTCCATTGTAAACTGTATTTTAGGGTTTATGGAGTTAAGATGTTTTAAGAATACAGATATTTTGTCAGATGGTAATATTGTGAATGTGTCATCTACGTACCGCTTGTAGAAACGAGGGGTCACAGGTGATGTGTTTAGAGCAGTCTCCTCGAAGGCCTCCATGAAGATGTCAGCTACAACGGGGGAGACAGGCGAACCCATGGCCACTCCATCCACTTGCTTGTAGAATTCATCATTCCACAATAGATAGCCTGATGTAAGGCAGTGTTTTAAAAGTTCAGTGTATTCTTCTTGCATATTATTGTCGAGTAGCTTTCTTGATACTATTTTGACACAGTCCTCTACTGGTAGGCTGGTAAATAGAGACTGTACATCAAAACTAACCATTGTTTCATTGTCCATGAGTTGTAGCTGTTTTATCTCATTAACAAAATGGTAAGAGTCCCTTGTGAACGCTGATGTTTTCCCTCTGAGTGTTGAGAGTACTTTCGCTACTAGTTGGGCCAATTTGTATGTCGGTGTATCTATTTGACTCACAATTGGACGTAGCGGAGCGTTCAGCTTGTGTATCTTAGGAAGTCCATAAAGTTTAGGCGGCTTTGCACAAGATGGAATAAGGTTTTTAACATCAAGATTCAATGCATCGGAGTGTTTCTTAATTAACTTTTTAGTGTTATTTAAAACAGTGGTGGTTGGGTCCGTTTTGACTTTTTTATATGTGCTTTCATCCGACAAAAGTTGTTTAATTTTGTCATTGTAATCTGATGTATCCATCACGACGGTAGCATTTCCCTTATCTGCGCGTAGGATGGTGATGTCTGACCTGCTGCGTAAGTTCTTCAACGCTAAATACTGTTGTTTATTGAGATTTGGTTTGGGCCTAGTACTTCGACGTAACAAGGATGAAACATCTTGACGTATGGCCTCCGCGAAAAAATCCGAAAAGATAGTTTTATTTAAATGTCTAATATTCGCGTAAACCTAAGAAAGTATTATCTATTAATATCAATTGCTGTTATATGATATAAGAGCATGCTAGCATATAATGTGCATTAAACTGTCAAATGTGGCTAATCCTAGATTTAACTAGTAATATCTAGAAATGCACTAGCCTTATAGTGAGCGTAAGCAGGTATTACTTAAAGATCTCTATTTTTTGACAGATACAAAGAGACAGATAGATTAAGATATTTTTGTGTGTTTGTTAAAGTTACACTAAGCCATTAAAGAAAAGACAAAAAAAAAGGATATTTTTGTCTTTCTCTTCTCAATTAATATAATCGGGTCGTTCTTCCTTTCTTGCGACAATGAATTGGTGTTTCTCAGTTTTTTGAGTTTTTCAAGTAACAATATTTTTATTAATTAAAGATAGATATTTTTTTGCAAATGCATTTAATTTTCATTTGGATCATTTAATCTTTGTTTTCATGCTCGTAATGTAGTTTGTTTTGTGGCTATTTTCGAGAAAACACTGTGACAGATTGGTTTCTTTTCGGTAGGACATCATTATGAATTACTACTCTGTCACGGTATTTAATGAAAAATAAACACATGCAAAAAAATTATTGGCTACAGAAAGTTAAAGATTATTTAGTATTAAAAGGTATAAAGCGATTAGGATGTAAATTCAAACAATGAATATATAAATGAATATAATCTATACTCTAATATGACACAAAATGAGATGAGGGACACATGATTGTCGCAAGAAAAGAAGAACGACCCAATCGTTATTATTGAGTACATATCTATGTACAATTTTTTCTGTTCTTGTTTCAAGTTCGTGTTATCTAACGTAGTTCAGTATTCAGGTCAGTATGAGAAGAGTGAATAATATACGATAATATTTCCCATAAATCTTTGTTTCAAATTTCAAAAGATATATCATTTTCTTATTTAATGATATTTAACGTGTCAGTTAAGTTCATGTTATTTTACCAATGTCACGAAAAATTGAAGAGATGAGATGGATCAGTAAAGAAAATATTATACCTCAAGACAATTGAGGGTTAGACATTTCTTTCCCGGGGGAGAGCCAACTCCTACCGGGCGCGTCCCCAGGTGGCGGATCGGGGAACGCCACCCGCTTAGCACAGGGGCGGGTGGTACCGGAGAAATCCGGCGCGGACCAAGGCAGGACGGGGCCGCTCTCCGTTGAGGCTTCGGCTTCCGGAGTTGCGGCCACCGGAAGCGGGGTCGCTTCGGCGGTCTTGCGACCGGAGGGCGGGGACCGGTTGCGGGACTGTGAGGGCAGGCTCGTAACCGGTAGAGGGGAAGGCCGCGGTGGGAGAGGAGTGCCGGTATTTCGGTGCGCCGTTCTCCCTGCCCCCCGCGGCCTTGACGGGGCTGCCACCGTCTTAGATGGCAGACGCGGTGGGGCTGCAGGGGAAGAGGAGTGTCGGTGTGTCGTTGCCGCTCTCCCTGTCCTCTGCAGCCGATTGAAGGGTGCCCACTTCGGTGGGCGGCGTGGTTTAATGGGGCTGCTCCGGGTACTTCTCTGGTTCAGCAGAGTGGACTGTGGAGCAGTCCCATTGGTTTGGTGGCCGTCAGGCCTGCCGCCGGGGCGTCGCGGTAGTTATGCGTAAGCGATCCCGCGGCGTTCCACTAAGGCGGAGGGGAGGGGAAAGTTGGGGTTTAGTGGGTAGTACCGGCTCTTCTAGCCGGTGAGCCCCACATAACCACCTGGGGGATAGGTGGTATGCGTAAATGCATTCCCCAACTATAAAAAAAAAAAAAAAAAGGGTTAGACATTTCTTATTGGATCTAACTTTAAACTTTTAGCCAAGAATAATAGCTTTGCAATAATTAAAACTAATTAATTATTGGCAAGCTTTTATTCGTAGACGGTAGCTAAAGTTGCAGTGCAATTAAGCTACCTATTACTCTCGAAGTTACTAGATACATTGTTACCGGTAGCATATTTATATTGGATACTAGTGGCGCACCCTCACTTTCCTCGGGTTCGCCTCTAGACAAACAAAAACAAATCTACCCCACGGGAACTGTACATTTTTCCGGGATAAATGTAGCCTATGTTTTATTCTGATGAACTATGTTATTGTAAAGTTTCATTAAAATCAAATCAGTAATTTTTGTGTAATAAGCTGTATAAGTTACTATAGTTTTTTAACTATCTCTCGGGAAATCTTTAATTTTCCGGGATGAAAAGTAAAAGATGTTGAACGGGGGTAACCATGCAAAATTTTATTTATATATGTCCAACAGTTAAGGAGATTAGCCCGCACAAACGGACAAACAGACAGAGAAACAAACAAAATTAAAAAAAACCTGGATTTGTTCTATTTCTCTTCTTACATCCCCTTGAATCGGTTTTTAACTTTTTTTTTCTATGTATATAAATGTAATAATTTAAATGTAAAGACGCTCTCTGTCTTTTAACGTTTAATGCTTAAACTGCTGAACAGATTTCGATGAAATTTGACAAGACTGGATTTGGCATGCGAACGAAGCCATAAAAAAGTAGTAGTCCATAAAATTTCTACAGAAGTACTTCAACAGTATATTTGCGAATATTTGCCTTCAGATAGACATTTTGATTATCTAACCCTTACAGTTTTCTTCCAAATCACTATTAAAATTTACTTTATCCAATTAAAGTTTTACAACCAGTTTAGTACTAAACCGTTTGTTTAAACTACTAATGCTTCCAATATTAATATTAAAGTAATACTATAATATTAACCAATATTATATTTTGAAAAACAATTGCTACGGAAGATTTTAAGTAGCTTAGTCTACTATTAGCGTCTTATGGCAAGCGAAGGCCTTCACTTTTAATCCTCTTTTCTATAGTAAGAAATTGTTCACTGGGCATTCTCATTTAGTGCAATGTTAGAATAAATAGGTTTTAATCCTTGATAATAATGTTTGGTAATATTTTTACAATATTCTTATTATACTTCTTATATTTTAATAATATTTAGGTTGTTTTCTACGTGTGTTGCCCTTTTTAATATCTCACTTCTGGTTATGGTCATCTCTTCTTTGCTAGGTAACCTCAGACATACAAGTTTCTTCACGACGTTTTCCTTCACCGTGAGATAAATGTTAATTATGTTGAAAATGATGATGAGCTCATGAAAATGACAAAGGTGTGAGACCCGGGATTTGAACCCGCTTCGATTAGTTTCCCAAGCAAGCGCATTACCACTGGGCTACTATTGCCTGAGTTTGTTATATATTTATTTCCATGTTTTCCTGGATGAAGTATAGAGACAATTCAAACTGGAAGTAAGTGCTTAACGCTCATTGTCCTCACTACGCCATAATGTTTATCATTTGACCGACTCCAAAAAACTTAATTCCGTTTTATTTTTGTGAGTATGTACGCGATATTATGGTAATTGTGAATTACTTATGGGTCTTATGGGTACTTATGGGAGACTTAAAAAAACCACCTATATACGTGGAATAATCTTTAAGTGTTGGTGTACCGTTCTTAAAAGTAAAATAAAAACTATAAATGAAACATTTTTCTTAGTACCTGGGTGACCGAGTTTCGCTCGGAGTTCTTTTTTGTTATATCGTATTGTTTAGATTAAAAAAACTAAAAACTTGAATAAATATAAAAAAACAAACAAAAATAAAAACTTTGTATCCAACCGGGATACGAACCTGGATATATGGCATTGTCTATCTTGCACCTTGACCGCTTTACCACGATGCTTATGCCCGAGAGTAAGAAATTATCGACCATATTTTACGCGGAATAATGTGAAAGAAAACCGCATGAGAACTCGAATACACCCATTTTTCCAGACGTAAGACTAATCTAGATCGATTTTTCGCCCCCGAAAACCTCCACATACCAAATTTCAGCGAAATCGTTAGAGCCATTTCCGAGATCGCCAACATAAATAAATAAATATACAAAAACTGCTCGTTAAAATATATTAGATAGATATTTAAAGCCATAGTGAAAGATAATATTAGTTTTAGTTTTGCATTTAGTGAATTTCATAATACGTCACACTTCACTTCAGAATACAAACTAAATTAATTCATATATAACTCATTCAAATATAAACATAGTAAATGAAATTATTCTCTTTGTAGTATTGCTACCTTAATGACATTAGCGTATGATATTTATTCAGCAAGGAGCATACAGAAATAACAAGATTTCGGTGTTGATATGTGAAATTTCAGTCTGTCAGCTGTAAGAGCTATGGCCTGTGAATGAATGGTTTGCGAAATTTATATAATTGATAGAAATTTTAAGTATACATAATTAATGGTTGATATATATTGTTATAGCGACATCTATTCGATAACACTACTAATAATTTGCTTCGTCCGGGAATCGAATCCGCTATAGTGGTTGCAACTTCAACTAATCAAATGTAATACTTCAAAAAGTATTATTAAGAATTATTCATTTTTCGTTATCCACCCTCGTTTTGCTCGAGCCCTATCTATTTAGTATTCTACGGGGTTCGTTCGATGTACCGAGTATATGATAATAACTAGCTTAAGCCTCTGATTCATAAACTTGATGACACATTGTTTCGTTAGTATGCAAAAACATCACCATCCACAAACACACTTTTGCTTTTATACAACTACTAGCAGTGCCCATGGCTTTACTTGCGTTGAACTTTCGATAGCTACCAAACTTCACAAAACTTGCTGGGCTAATTTGAAAATTGCCTGAAAATTTCATCAAAATCGCTCAAGCCCTTTCGGAGTCCATAAAGAAAAAACTGTGTACTGATATATTTCTGATAGCAGCCATACACACTATCTTTCCGCCAGAGATTACGGGTTTAACTTCTGCCCAGGATAAATTATATTTTATGCATATTATATTTTGTATGTACATATATCTTGTTTTACGTATGTTTCATGTACAATAATTGACATTATTTTGTTTTTAATTAACATATTTTAGTTAGCCCGTCCCATGAGATTATATAATAAATATATAGTATATAGATTATTAAAAAAAACAATATATTTTTTATAATAATATTTTCTTACTAATATTATAAATGTGAAATTTTAGATGGATGTTTGAATGTTTGTTACTCAATCACGGCTGAACGGATTTAAATAAAATTTGGCACAGAGATAGATTATAGTCTGGAATAGTACATAGGATACTTTTTATCTTGTAAAAATGCACCGTTCCCGTGGGATAGATTGGTTTCTATTTTTCTAGA
Organism: Argynnis bischoffii washingtonia; assembly: GCA_033884665.1. Lineage (NCBI taxonomy): Eukaryota > Metazoa > Arthropoda > Insecta > Lepidoptera > Nymphalidae > Argynnis > Argynnis bischoffii. The sequence continues at coordinate 3,024,341 of CM066622.1, forward strand.
GGCGAACCGAGCGAAGCGAGGGTGTGCCACTAGTGTTTCATAAATAGAGCTGATTTATGTACTTATTTACTTATAAAATTATGAATAAAATATAATAAAGTAACTTGCATAGGATATACCAAAATTAAAATGTTTTATTTACTCTAGTAATTTATTTTTTTACTTTCTGTAAAAAAAAGTTTACTATGTATACATGCATTATAGTATTCATTTTTTTTGTATTAAATGCAATTTCTTACATTTTTTCAACAAATCCAAAATAATATACGTTAATAATAACTTAATAGATCTATTCAAATAAAAAAGTCGTTTGATAACGCAAACCAAAAGGGTTGGGATAATTTGTTTACTTATAAGTAAAGTTTACACTGCACAATCTAAGTTAACTGAAGGCTGACGTCGAAGAGATCAAGCCAAATATTTTATTAAGAGAGTCGCTTAATACAGGAGGGTAGAAAAGTTGATATATTAATTAACTAGTGAATAAGTCCACCACGACGAAGAGTCACTTCGTTTTACGCAAGCGCAATGAAGATCTGTCAAGATACGCCCTTTGGTAGTGTGTACTCGGCATTCGAGTGTAACGCACGAAGTTAGACTGTGCTTCCCAAAGTGCGATGTTTTATTCCCCCTCAAACAAAAAATCGAACTTCAATGGATACGGTGTTAAGAGTTAGTGACTGTCACGTAATGTAGTTAAATTTTAGTTGAGTTAAAAAAAAGTTTTAAGTGGTTTTTAACTATTTAGAGTTTTCTGGACTCACGTTGTGTCATATAGTGCTCGTGTGATGTGCCGGATGATGGACGAGAAAAGTTTATCTCAGTTTACGGTGAGTTGAATTTTTTACACTCGGATCCGGTTGACAATTTATAATTTATGATTAATTGTGGTATGTTCATGTTTTATTTTATAGAAGAAATATTAAATAGTTTAAATGTTTTAGTCTCCTGCTACTTGTTTGTGCTGTGTTTGTTTTGGTCATAAAGTTATTGTTATCAAACTTATTTTATGTAAATTTTACTTATTAAATAAGAACGATTTAGAATAAATAACTTAACCAAACATTTTATTATTAATTATTCTATTCTTTTTTTTTTATTAATGTACTAGTATAATTTTTATTATACATGTAGAAAATAATATACTTTAATTTTGATGAGTTACGTTTATTAAACTAATAAATATTATATAGTATATTTTAATATAATATTCTGAATAGTTTAATATATAATGTGAAATTAATTATTACGTATTAAGCAAATGATAAAATTTAACTGTTTTTTTAATAATTTATATAAAGTTATTATGATTTTCTATATATTTATTGCGAAAGCGGAAAATATAAACATATCAGCGAAAAAATTCAAAAAGAATTCAAAGACTTTTATTAAATTATTTTTATTCGAACTTCGCAAACTGCTTTCATTAAGTTTCATAAACGATTTCGGATTCACAAAATATGTTTTTTACCTAAAGTTCTGGTAGAAGTTTCCAAAGTAATTATAGGCAATGTCGTGTTTACTCAACGGTTAATATGAAAGAGAAATATCAGATAAAAGTGCGATTACAATCTTCGCACATTTACATTTTAATAACTTTTTCTGATTCACCGTGTAGCAATTAAGGAGCTTTAAAGTAGATTATTTAAGGATGATATTTAAAAATGAAAATAGCTTGTTCACGTAGAGTTCGAAATTTTAATGTTTTAATTTTAATTAAATATGATTTTTTGCTATCATACAAAAATATTTTTGCTTGGGCTAAATTTAAATCATTTTAAAATTTAAAGAGAGTATATATTATAATCCATTTTTTAAATTTAAAATTGATTATCATTTCTCTTTCAAGCTACCGGTGAATCGTTAGTAATCTACAACTTTTTTAATTAAATATCGCGAGGCTTGCATTTCTGTTAAAACTGTATAATGTATAGTATTTAATTATAATCTGTTTAAAATTAAGTTAGGCATTAGTAACACATTATTTTGGTTAGAACCGGAAGAATGTGTCACTCCGGGAATCGCTAAGAAATTATGGGTTAAGTTAAAATACTTGTATATAATGAATTTATTTCAAGATAGCTGCAGATAGATACGTTTTTAGAAAGGGCACGATATAAACAATTATATGACAAAATAGATATAGTTTTTAGAAAGGAAAAAATATTACATGCAATGTTTTTTCGAAATATTGTGTCTCAAGGTTTAGGGAACATTTTTAGAGCAATGAGATATGACTCAGCTTGTTATTTTTTCAAAGAAAACTTATAATTTACACAATTTACACAATTGAATTCTTCTTTACACAAAAAATTGCCCTTTATTCAAAATATTTTACACTATATCGGAGCTCGTAGAATATGAAGCTCAAAGTAGATATTTAATCTATTTGACCGATTGAAATGAAACATAACCACAGTTTAACCTTTAAGAACTGACATTGTCTCAAACATCGTGATTATAAAAATGAATCATGTGCCATTTATTCCAACTATTAAGAACCGTCTTCTTCTGTATATTTCAAATAATCTCGTGATATTTAGGGGGATTAGTGGAAAGAGCGTGTTTCATAATTTAAGGAAACCGCTGTATTGCTAGGATAGTTAGATAAGTATTAAGTTTTTGTAAATGTGTGTCGATACACGACATTTAGGAAATTTTCTTAAGTAGGAACGAACTAAAATATCAAGGAACATACCCAAAAATAAGTTATATTTTTTAAGTCAAAATTTCATAAAAGAATATTTAATGTGAATTAGAACAATGATTTATGTTGAAGACGAACAATAATGATTTCTTTTTGATTAGTGATTAATTGTAAGTGTATTCAGAAGAAGATTTCTAATCTAAGATTTAACGATGTACTTAGTCCAATTGCAATGCGTATGAATGTATGGCTTCTTAAAGGATAACTTTTCAAGAAGATATTTAGGTTATTTAGGTGTGATTTTATTTAATTATTCTCTATCGCGTTTTTTTTTATTTCCTTAAAATGTATAAGTATGTTTTCAATAAAGAACGGAATTTTTCATAGTTCGCTATGTACTTTGTACAAACAAAATCTCCAATTATAATCGACTATACATATTTAAACGTACCATTCATTCATTTCTCATCCAATGATGTAAAAAATCGTATATGAGGGTGGTCTCGATTTATTCTACTTTGTCGATACCCACTTTTGAATTAATTGATTTTACTTATATAATAAAATTTATTTCATTTCAATTATATACGGATGTTAAATTCAATGATAGAAAATCATCTGGCGAAAATTGAAAGCCTCAGTATGGGTAAAGAATTTTTAAAACCTAAATATTTTTTTACGTGTTCATATACATAATTTGATTAATTTAAAAGTCTTATGTTATGAAAAATGTTTTTTCCAAAGGACATATGCAAGAATATGGTAAAATTTGAGACACTGTTGGTCAGTCCACATCGTTAAGTTTCGTAGCTATAGTGCGCAGACTAAATGTATTGAAAATAAACATTTGAAATAAATCAAGCTTTCTAAATCTAAAAATCACATAAAAGTTACGTCAGATTATTTAATAAATGTAAACATTTAATATTTACTCTGCAGTCAATGAATTCAATCATGAGCGTTAGCCCGCTTAGGAATATTGATATGGCCATGACCCTATTAAAGTGCAGTAAAGGTCGAGTTCTGTATAGTTTTTATGATTCTAGATAAAAACAAAGAAAAATTTATATTATAAAGTTGAAAAGAATGTTTGCTTATTCTTTGTTTGAACTACTAGCTAGATTTGAAAAATTCTTGAATTTTATGGCCTATTTATTAAAGAATATTATAAACTTTGAAAAATGCATTTACAAATACCACCTGTATATACAGGTGGTTATGTGCGGCTATAAAAACCAGTACTACCCACTAAAACCCAACGGAACCGTCTTAATAGGCATCGCAGGATCGCTTACGCATTCAACGACTACGCCCCGACGGTAGGTCTGCCCAACAAAAATGGGGTTACTCCACAGTCTACTCTGCTATCAGAGAAGTACCAGGAGCAACCCGCATAGCATACCGCCCACCAAGGTGGGCCGCCTCCCAGTGCGCTTCATGGCTTCAAGCCCGGCTGGATTGTCGACACACCACGACAAGGTGAACGCACGTTGGAGGGGAGCCTTATTATACTATAGTATCTAACGTCAACTATAAGTGGGACTGCAAACAAAAGTTATAAAGGTTCGGGGTTATATAATAATAAAATATTTAAGGGTAAATGATATTATAATGGCTAGCTACTAGCTCCACCGATATGACGTCTATTTATTATTAATGCACAATGTAATCAATTTTTGGAAGTCGGTTTTAACCTACTTATAACTGTCGTATTCAATTGATTTTTAATACATTTCTAAAATCTGGATAAAACACTATTGAGCTATAAATAATATTGGAAAAATTTGAGGAGAACATAAGTATAAAAAAAATATTTACGCTTATAACATTAAAATTCAACAATAAAATCTAGCTTTTAAAAAAAAGAAAATCGGTTGAATAATAGATAAGAAAAAAGCACTGAACTTTATCTTTGGCTATTTATACATAGAAACAAGTTTATAAAATAGACGCTCTAATTGTATTTTCATATTTGTACTGATAAATTAAAATGAAATATTATAATGATTTCATTTTTGCTTTTCCTTGTACTAGTTTCAATCATCGATCCATTTTCCAATCGATTAAACAATCACACAATAAAGATAAAAAAAGTGATGGAGAGTGAATTTGTCATACGCTGTAATAGCTTTACGAATGTAAGTGAAATTCATAACACAGATGTGTGTAGCTTATAGGTACATATTATATATGTAGGTACACTGACAGTTTTAGAATCTATCTGTTTGTACTCCAGTCATGGGTTATATATTTGTATTATAATAATACATACATATTATAAATAAATATATATTTATTTATAATATTTATATATTTAAAATTATCTATGTGTTGTGTATCAACTATCTGGTATCTATAACACAAGCCTCGTAGCTTACCATGGAACTGGATGGTGCTGTGTGTTAATGTCCCAAATATATTTATTTATTTATTATTTGTTTATTATTTAATTATTATTTATTTAATGCTTTTAATATCCTTTTACGAATGAACGCATTTTTCAATCAAAGAACCTAAAGAGATACATTTTTCACTATACCCAGCGACTTCAACTATCCAATATAAATTCCATTCTCGTGACGACATCTTAACAAACACAATCCTATTGTATCTTAGGCTTAGAATTTTTTATCTTTCTTCAAAGACATTAATGTCAAATTCATAAAATATGGTATAATATAAATGACCACTGAACTGAAAGAAATATCATGTTTCATTACTACCGTTTACCCACATAGTTAATTTATGCATGTATAAATCTATACTTATATTATAAAGCTGAAGAGTTTGTTTGTTTGTTTGTTTGTTTGTTTGTTTGTTTGGTTGAAGGCGCTAATCTCAGGAATTACTAATCCGATTTGAAAAATTCTTTTTGCATTAGATAGCCCGTTAACTGAGGAAGGCTATAGGCTATATATTATCCCGGAAAAATGTACGGTTCCTGTGGGATAAGTTTGTTTCGGTCTAGGGACGAACCCGAAGCGAAGCGAGGGTGAGTCGCTAGTCACTCATAAAACCATAGTGTATTCTTAGATAGCTTATAATCTGCTTCAATAATATAAAAAAAACGCATATCAGACCTGCTATTCTCAAATTTGCGCCAATTTTGTCTATTAGTCCATTAAAAAAACAAAGTAATACAACTTATGTTGTATATAATAGTTTAGATAACTCGCCAATAGATGGTGCTTTAACATTTGAATTTCTACACCGTTTCAATTTTACCATGTCGTTGTCCCATTAATACATGGGTATTTGAGTATTTATTTATTTATTTATTCTAATTATTTATTTATTTATTTCAATATATATGAACAGCTTATATTACCTAATTTGTAAATGTTACAATTATAATTATATACTAAGGTACATTTAGCAATCTATAATATATTATATAATGCAAAATGAACTAAAACTAAGGCTAAGCTAACAAAATACGTTGAAACGCCGCCCTTCGTACTAGTTAAACTGTATGACGGTAGGACAGTATTAAGTAATAATATTAGGTACAATATTTTAGTATTGTTATCTAGAAAAAATATCGGTTTACGCGGGTAAAGCCCGGCTAAGGGTAGTTTTGTGATACAACCTAGTATTGTATTACATTATTTAGTCTGAAAATGAGTTTGCTACAGGAGGGTCTAAATGTGTGTACCCGTAATGATAAAAATACCTTCATCCCAACATTATACTACGCACCAGCAATTTTCATATAATTATGAAACCCGAGATATCAAAAAGATATATTATTTAGTTTGTAAGTTTTTTACCAGAATAGAAACTACGAGCAAATTTATTCATTTTACCCCCATGATATTATGACGCACTTGACCCGCATTCCTTTAAATTGATGATCATATGCACCGATTAAGCAATTTGTCCCGCCCGTTGTAGCCAAGTGCTCGTTAAAAGTTTATGGAAGAAAGAAAATTATTGCATTTATTATAATCGGTATATTATATTTTTAAATATCATTAAAGAGTATTTACTGAAAAAATGTTTTAAAATATTTTAATGAGAAGCAAAGCAAAGTATCTTCTCACTATCTATCATATCAATAGGCTTTTCAAATATTCAATGCTACATCACAGCTTTATAGATAGTCTGTTATATCTAGTGAAATACTGATCTAAAATTATGTAATATAGCCTAGATCTGACCTAGAAAGACCTAGAAAGGACTTCGCATATACTTTTCGTAACGTTAGAACATTGTTCCTGATAACATCGTGGGGAGAACTAAGATATTATGATTAACTTAAATATAATGTCAGTTATTACTCTAAAATAATTTTAAATGCCAAAGTTAGTGAGTGAGTGAGAATATGATCAGTGTGATCGAATAAAAAAGAAAAGAAATCTCATGTCCGGCAGTGAGACTATAGAAGTGTGGAATTATTATTATATTTTATTATAACACTAGTAAGATAGGCAGTGGTAGTCCAATGGTAACGCGCTCGCTTAGGAAACCGAATGAAGCGGGTTCCGGGTCACTCGTACCTTTGGTATTTTCATGTGATTACTACTTGTCTTATGGTGAAGGAAAACATCGTGAGAAAACCTGTATCTCTAAGAAAAAGTAGCAAGTTTTCGAAAGACATGTGAAATTTGCGAACCCGCAATTGGTCAGCTTGATAGAATATAGCCTAATCCCCCTTGCATTGAAGGGAGGCCCATGCCCAACAGTGGGACGTTAAAAGAAAAGGGCTGAATACAATGCACTAGTAAGATACCCGATCTTCTCGTCTGTAGGTGTTTTTTCTTGTTTAGACAAATTTTGTCACTAACATGACATACCCTATGTTTTAATCCAGTTTATAGTCTTTCTTTCTACTAAATTTAATTTGAATCCGTCCAGCCATTTTCGTGTATAGGAGAAACAAACACACCTTCATACATATAAAAATTGTCGCATTTATAATGGTAGAGGAAGCGAGAAAGATAAAGATAGTTTATTTGACATTTATGACATTCTGCTTTGGTATATGTGAAAAAAAAACTAAATAATAATTCAGTTTCCTTTTAATACGACCTGGTTTCTACGTAGAACTTGAAAGTCCAGAAGCCTTAAATCCTTAAAAAGATAAATGCGATGTAGTCAAAGTTATCTGGATAGACCATTTATAATCCGTTTTAGTGCAGCTGTTAGTTTTGCAGCGTTGAGGGCACCCGTTAATCTTGATGAGACCCGACTGTTGACTTTGTGGAATTAACTTCTTGTCTAAATGAAAAAAAGATCAGAAAAATAACTTCAAAACTAATGGAATAGTTCATTTAGTGAATAATTTTTCGTTTCCCTTAATTATTTTAGTTTGTTATCTATTAGTGAATAAAAAAACACAATTTATTCTTCTTATTCACGAGTATAAATCATGAGCAGTTAAGAAATTGAGCTCTCCGTAGTGAAAAGTGTATCATCGTATTTGATTACTAAATACAAAAATTTGTCTCCAAGTTTTTTCTTTTACTTTTTTTTTGTTCTTTTACTTTGTCGTAGATCATATTAAACCGTCACAGTCTTGCGCATGATATCTCACCGATCATGTTGAATTATTAACCCATTAGATATTGATTGTGAAAGTAATATAAAAGTGCACTTGTGTTTGCGCGCACGCTATTTGTGCACTATAAGATACATATATCGACACAAAAATCGTTATAGATCTTTTAAATTTTACGCTGCTATTTCAACGCTTTCCGTTACTGGATTTGCATCGTTGCTAAGCCACTTCGTAGCAATGATTTAAGATTCGCATCGCTAATACAGTAAATAGACGTGCGCAAAGTATTTTAGGGTCCCAAAACCCCACGTAGTTCAGGACGTCGTTTAAAAACCAACAAGGATCTCATGAAAAAAGGATACATTCAGCTATATTTATTTAGTCTATTTTAATATAATGTATACTTTACAAATATGTATAAGATATTTCACTGTTTTCAAGTAAAAAAATTACAGAGGATGTTAAGTCAAATAAAATACCCACTACGTTTTAGTTTGTAAAATACACTATTTTTTCTTTCTTTGTTATTAAGTTAGTTAATGATTATTCTACTAGATTTAATTTCATTTCTTGACTTAAATAGATAAAATTGTAAAAAAAAGATTATTATTTACATACAGCATGAATGGGATCTGAGAAACCCCATATAGTTTTGGATATAACTTTTATTCACGTTGAACCACGGAGGGTTAGTCAGTTATAATGTATTATTGTAACTGTAAAGAAAAAATATTTATTAAATAAAGAATTATGTAATACTAGCGATTTAACCTCCCCTTGCTCGGGTGCGTCCGAAGTGCCTTTTGAATTTATAATACGGGTTGCGTCACCTTTTGGAAAATTTACAAATATACAATAATTATACATACAATTTTTAAAATTACTAACAACCTATGTGTTATCTAGGTCATAGCCTATCTGTGCACTAAATTTCATCCAAATCCGTTTCAGCGTGGATACGTGACAAACATACACAAACAAAAATTCACATTTATATTCGTAGTGTACTTTTATTGGCATATAAGTAAAGTTAAGTCGTACTACTAGTTCAAAATTAACTACTCGTTTTAATAAAATAATTTCATTAAAATGTGTCTATTAAGCAAATGAAATAACAAAATCAATTTATGTGTAAATCACTAAATAACGTTCATTAATTTAATGCACGCGATGATATTATTATTTGTATTGGTTTGTTTGCCTAATAATTTGATATGGATAGCAAAATATAGCGAGTTTTATTGTAAATTCGTATCAAATTGCTCTATATTAGTAGTACAGACAGGATAAAAGGATTAAATGCCTTAAGGCATAGTTTAAAATACCTGGAAAAAATATTTTATTTTCATTTAGTGTAAATGGATATGATCGGATCTAACGAGGTTGTTAATTTATTATAACTAGGGGCTCACCCTCGCTTCGCTCGGGTTCGCCTCTAGACAAATAGAAACAGATCTATCCCACAGGAACCGTACATTTTCCGGGATAAGAAGTGGTGTATTTGTTATTCTGATGACTTTATTATTGTAATTATTGTAAAGTTTCATTAAAATCCAATCAGTAGTTTTTGTGTACTAAGCTGTATAAGTTACTATAGTTTTTTAACTATCCCACGAGAATTCTTTAATTTTCCGGGATGAAAAGTATCTAAGATGTTGACCGGGGATATAAGATACCACCAAGCAAAATTTTCATTTTAATCGATCCAACAGTTTTGGAGATTAGCCCGTACAAACAGACTGAGAAACAAAAAAATTGAAAAAGTCTGGATTTGTTTATTTTTTTCTATGTACACACTATCTACACTTTTATTAAACTAGTTATATGATAGTTATAAATTAAAATATTTTTTTAAATAGATCTCATGTAAATGTAATGTCCCATTGCAAGACACAAGCCATTCTTTACTACAAGGATCAGGCCATAGCCCACCACGTTGGCCAAGTGCGGTTTGGCGGTTCTCTCAGACATGCAGGTTTCATCACGATGTTTTCCTTTATCGTTAGAAAAATGGTTTGGACACATAAAAATATCATAGGAATTTACTAAAACTCCTCACCTTCGCCCTGTTTTTGTTAATAATTATTTCATTTCATACTCATATACATTAAAACATATTTCATATAAAAATACCAAATCTAACAAGTGGCTTCCATTTGAGGTAACTGACAGCTGAGTTTATTATCACAATAATAATAGTACAATATTGGCGTGGAAAGGGATTTCATCTTAACACAACCACAATGTAAATACAATAATGCGTGAGATAAATTGGTGTACCATTTCTATCTAATTGTAAACCGACCTCCATAAAGGAAAAGGTTTTATAGGAATATTGATATAGAAGTTAAATATTTAAACTAAAATTTTCATTAAAAACTTGTAATATGTCGTACTACAGCACTCTTTCCATCTTTTATTTTTATCATATACTAGCGACTCGCCTTCGCTTTGCTTCGGATTCGTCTCAGACAAAAACAAATGTATCCCACGAGAAACGTACATTTTTCCACGATGACATATAGCCTATATATCAATAAACGGGCTATCTAATACAAAAAGAATTTTTCAAAAAGTATTAATAGTTCCTGAGATTAGTGCATTCAAACAAACAAACGAACAAACAAACAAACAAAAACCAAACAATGAAACAAACTGTGCCTCTTTATAATATTACTAGCAAAACCCACGGCTTTACTCGCGCTAAAACTACAACAAAAAAACTTTAAAAAGGTAGGTTTCATACAAATTTTCATCCCTTATTTTATCTCCGTATGGGATGAATTTCAAAAAAATGCTAAAACACGTATTTATTTAATTGTATTGAAGAGCATTAATACCAAGTTTCAAGAAATTTTGATCATAAATATTTTTTGGGTTGTGTTAAATGTGGTAAAAAGTATCTTATGTGTTGACCCGAATATCCAGCTATCATTATATCAAATTTCATTAAAATCCCTCCAGTGGTTTTTCTGTGATGCGGTAACAGACAGACAGACAGACAAAAATTCTAAAAACTATAGATTCGGTCTCTGTATCGATAATAAATTCTATTTCAATAAGATTTTCCAAAAAATATTTAAGGTACAGATTCGACTCAGTTAGAATTTTATTATATGTATAGAGTATAGATATTGTATGTCTTGACGATTACAGCCGATCTCAATAAGCTAGTAGCAGTTTAACTTGGATAACTAGAAGTTCTACAATGACATTTGTCACTGACGCCTCAACAATAACACATCCGTAAGTCTTAATAACGTCAACCATTGAGGGTTTTTATGTTTAATTTATTATCGTCTTTCTCGTAAACGTATTGTTATTGCAATTTAGAAAAACTGTTTGTTATATACGTAAATATTTAACTTGCTTTGGGTAAGCATCTATTTATCCATATATTTTATTTTGATACAACGTTGTTGGCAGAACTTTTAGATACTCCAATATAGACTGCAACAGTTGATTATCGCCTGAATTTGAAGAATCAAATCAGTGTGTCAAATTAACAAATCATAGATTTTAAAAATATTGCATCCGACCCTACTTGCTGTGATAGCGATCGCGGGTTCGAGTACCACTGGGGGCATTCATTTGTGTGATGAGCACGAATGTTTGTACTCCAGTCAAAATATTAAAAGTAATAAATAAGTATTATTAAAATTATATAATATGTATAGTGTATCAACTATATGGTATCCATAACACAAACCTCGTAGCTTACCATGGAAACTAAATGGTGCTGTGTGTTAATGTCCCAACATATTTCATATGCGTTGATTATCTTTGGTAAGCGGTAAGTAACCTGAAAGTTAGATTAAAATATAGATTCTTTATTGGTAGTAGAAATCTGGTAGTAGATTGATGACGTTCAATAAAAAATTGTAATCATTTAATGCTGAATAAAATATTTTGAATTTGAATTTTGATTTGAATTGATACGTAAATAAATGACCTTAATTACTAATAGTAATAATTTTAACAAATTATATTGTTAGATAAGTTATTGTCAACAGCTGTCTACTGTAAATAGGCGGCAAACATAATATTTGTAAGCACTTCCTTCCAAAACAATTTCCAATTTTAACAAGGGTGACATTTGGAAACATTATTTTTTTTAATTTACTGTACCTTCTGTCAAAACGCCATCATTTTTAGAGTTAACTAGAGAATAATTATTTAATTAATGCGAAATTACTATTAATAAGTATACCATTTCAACTATATTTGTAAATTATATTTCAATAAAAATATTAAATCCTTTTTTTTGAATTCAAAGACTAGATTCACAACTATTTACTAAGAACGTAATTAAATATGGTAAATATACCACGTTACTAACTGATTTATGTTTTTTTATTTTATTTTCTTTAAAAACCCTTATCTTTCCCTTTCCTTTCAGAACTAAAAAAAAAATATGAATAAAAATGTTTGTGCTTCATATGACCTACTAAACATATACTCGCTGCCATCGCGTGATATGGTTTCGCTTATGAACTAAGAGTAAGTGTGAAAAAAATTAAAAGTAAAACTAAAAAAAAATTTCACCCTTAATTTCAATTTCATTCAAAATGAAATATATCCTAGAAGGTTTCAGAAATAATAAATTTTTCAGAAATAATAAAGTATTAACCACATCTCATTTTAATTTAACCGTTTTATTTAATTACAGTTTGTAAATTTTTGTTGTACATTAAAAAGTATAATCCTAAACAAATTTATATTGGGCTTTAAGTAAATAATTTTTCAATACACCCGTGAATATATAACTTAATATAAGAAGGCCTTTACAAAATAAAAACCCCCGAAATCATTTCAAATTTGCACTCGAGTATACCTAAATAAATTGGCTAAGAGTAGTCCGGAGCTAACATACAAAGGTTCCGTAGTCATGTTAGATGATTCAAGTATTTTAATAAGGATTTCGCAAAAAAAAAATCATAAATAAGTACATACCAGTAACAATACTATAAGAAAACTATTTAATCAGAAGCCGTCTTTCTATTTAAACGAATTGCCTTTAGAGCTTTCTTCATTAATAGCGGGCAGTCGGTAAAAGAGTACAAGAAAGTAAAGTTAATACAGCAGTATTAGAAACGCTAAGTGATCAGTAGGATTAAATAAGTCTAGATATTTAGTAGATACTAAAATTAGGTCTAATTTCCTTTTTTTAGTTTAAATGTGATTAGAATCCATTTCTTTAAATAATAAATTTATGGAAAGGGGCTTTTTATCTCGTACGTTAGTAAGGTTTCCGTGGGTTATTTATTTCCGTTCTGTTGCAGAGTTATGTTTATACGTATATCGATGCGCCTGATAAAAGTGAGGGCGTATATGACTGTAATATCAAGTATACCTATAAAATTTATTGTTAATCTTACTTCATATTATAAATGTGAATATTTAGATGGATGTTTGGATGTTTGTTACTCAATCACGCCAGAACAGCTGAACGGATCTGGATGAAAGACACAGAGATAGATTATAGTTTGGTATAGCTCATAGGCTACTTTTTATCCCGGAAAAATGTACGGTTTCCGTGGAATAGATTCGTTTTTGTTGTTCTAGAGACGAGTCCGAGCGAAGCGAGGATGAGCCGCTAGTATATAACAAGAAAGAAATGTGATTTATGTGATTTAAAAATATATTATATATTCAAAGTTCATAATAATTTACAAAATATATGTATACATAATATAATAAAATATACAAAAAAATCACTCTCTGTGAAATTCAGAATATTATATACCCAACTTTGAAATCTGTGAAGAAGGGTTACGTAGAACCGTCAAATACATCACGTTGTTTCTATTTGAGAAGGGATGTTGAAGTGTCATACAGAGTAAATGGGGGTCATCGAGTACTTCAAAGTTTATGGGTAATGCCCCTAAATATGTGATCCACGCATTGCTATCGTAACGTTACGTTTATTTACTATATTTACTAACGTTATAACGCGAATTGAATCGAATATTTTCTTAGTCTTTTCACGGCTAATTTATGTCAACATAATGTATGTATACAATATACAATTACTGACACGTTTAATTTTCACTATACATTTCTTAAGTACTATTACAGGAGACTAGATAAATACAATAGTATTAACACTTTATAATTTTGAATAACAATATAATATTATAAATAGGAAAAAATATTTATTCGTTATACATTTTTGTTCTATTACATCTATACATCCACATAAGCTTTCGCATTTAAATAAAACTATTTTTTCGGATATCATGGGAGAGACCCATGGTCTCTTCCGTGACCATGATTGCTGTAAAGCAATCGAAACGTCGGGAACCAAAAATCAAAATAAATCCGCGAAAAAATCCAAAAAGATAGTTTTATTTAAATGTCTAATATTCGCGTAAATTTAAGAAAGTATTAAGCTTTCGTATTTATAATATTAGTATAGATTACGCATTCGTTATCGAATATCGAATATTACAAATCCATGGTAGCGAAGGGCTATATCTATACGTGTTATAATATTGTATTCTTGTTAACCCAAAATATCACATGTTCTGTAAACAGGATCACACATTTCAGATTTAAGCTCATAATTGAGCTTAAATAGTACTACATAACAAAAGGGTGTATTTTATTATCCTTAAGAAGATTCTTTATTTATTTATCTTTTTTTTAATATTAGGTATATTATTCGTAATTGTATCTGTGTACCTTTAAAATATCTTTACACGGCCAAATCTATACATGTGTATAATTAAATTCTAACCGAGTCAAAACTGTACATTAAATATTTTTTGGAAAATTTTATTGAAATAGTCATTATTACCGATACAGAAGCCGAATTTATAGTTTTTACAATTTTTGTCTGTCTGTCTGTCTGTTTGTAACCGCATCACGAGTAAACCACTGGATAGATTTTAATGAAATTCCGCGTCAACATATAGAATACTTTTTACTGCGGGAAAATATCTCATCTCTGAGAAATCTATACTCAACGTTAAAACGTAATTTACTCTATGAAAAACATAATAGGCCAGCGAAAGACGAAAAGCTTAATCTAGACATCAAGCGTTTTATAAAGTATATATTATTTATAGTATTATATTAGTTGTTATGTATATAGTATGCAAATGAAATTTGTCGTAAATATTTTCTTTACTTAGCCAAATGCTCTTATATTTTATCACGTCGAGTAATATTTTTACTGCGCATTTTTTATACTACCATCTTCATGAGTGAGGCGGTGGAAACAATTTATTCTTCAATATCAATCTTATACATACTGATGGGGAAACATAATTCAATTGGGCTTCTTTTTTTCGTACCCAGGTTTCGGGTCCCAAAGCGATTGATAATATAAAACGTGAATTTTATTTTGCACAAGAATGAACTTTCAAGCTCTTATATTTTGTATGATTAGGCCTTTACTTCCTGATTAGTTATTTTTTTGACGTAAAATCCAGTGATTTCAGCTGTAACCTATTTTGAAAAAATAATTATATTATACATATCTACTCTCTTGAAGTTATAAATTAATAGAGGACACTGTCTTAGCATAAACGATATATACTATTTCAAGAATATTTATGAACGAATATTCTATAGAACGAACGCAGTATTGTGCCAAAACTCGATTGATTTGAAATAGAGGGTATTACTGAACCTATTTTCTCTGTCCGCGTAACGTGATGCAAAATTATTCAAATTTCACACAACGTGATTCCGCCAACGAATTCGAGATAATCTAATTATCTGTCCTATTGCGTAAAATGGCCGATGATTATTTTAGACTTCACAGGAAATCGTTTTGGCTCTTGTAATATTAAAGGTTTCTTCGAAATTCTGTTTCAATTTTTAAAAACAAAATATAAAGATTGATATAGATATTAAAGTTACGAAACGTACTGTGATATGAAAATTATTTAAGCAATTTGAGAGAAATAAGTATAATACTGCACATACTATGTAGAAAACTATATCTTAACTAGCGACTCACCCTCGCTTCGCTCGGGTATATATATATTTATAGGTTTATAGGTTTTCACCCTCTTAAGGGATGTTTTCCAAAATTCGTCTAAATCGGTTCAGCGGATTAAGCGTGGAAAGGAGACAGACAGACAGACAGAGTTACTTTCACATTTACAATATTAGTATGGATACATGCTTCTAAAGTCATAATTTAGAACTAGCGTATCTGCACTACTGGAGGTGGGCGTTAATGGCTACGACTAATGTAGTCTCCCTATCGTACATAAATTTATAATGTAAATGACTTAACGTTCCGATTTTATTTATTACTAGCGACTTAGTCTTGCTTCCCTCGGTTGCGTCCATGAGTGCATAACAGTAGACAACTCCAAGTCAGAAGAGTTTACATATGTAAATTTCATCTTTAATACACACGCACTCTAAGGCACACACACACACACACACGCACACGCACACGCACACGCACACGCACACGCACACGCACACGCACACGCACACGCACACGCACACGCACACGCACACGCACACGCACACGCACACGCACACGCACACGCACACGCACACGCACACGCACACGCACACACACACATACACACACACACACACACACACACACATAGAAACTTTCATATCTATGATGATGATGTTCTCCTGACCGATTCCGGCCACGGCGGCCAATCTCATTGAGACTAGCCAACTGCGCAGGAGATATTATAGTGCACAAGTGTACGCGCAGACACAAGTGCACTCTCTATTCCTGTCACTCTCATACTCCAGTGGGACGACTACTCGACACGACCGGTGAGAGTTAAGGCGCAGGACCGACGGCTTTACGTGCTCTCCGAGGCACGGGGGTGAAACACCGCCAACTTCCCAACTCCGGGCTGTTACTGAGGCTTACTATACAGAAAGACTCAATAACTAAACTTGGCCCGACCCGGGACTCGAACCCAGGACCTCAGGATGTGCAGCCGTACATGCTAGCCACTACACCACCGAGGCAGTTATAGTTCATATCTATACTATAATATTATAAATAAATAAATGCCAACCCGCACTTGGCCAGCGTGGTGGACTACGGCCTGATTCCCCTCGTCTTGAAAGGGAGGCCCGTGCCCAGCAGTGGGACGTTAAAAAGGGCTGAATACAATACAATATTATAAATGTGAAGGTTTGTTAGTATGGATGTTTGTTACTCTTTCACGTCAAAACGGCTCAACAGATCTGGATCGAATTTGGCACAGAGATATATTATAGCCTGGAATAACATATAAGCTACTTTTTATCCCAGAAAAATGTACGGTTCCCGTGGAATAGGTTTGTTTTTGTTCATCTAGAGGCGAACCCGAGCGAAGCGAGAGTGTGCCGCTAGTATGTAATAATAGTCGTATACCATCTATTTTGGTACTAAAGTTACTAAACATTTAGTACTATTTTTATCCTGACAAAAAGCTCTTTTCACTTGATAAGAAACGCTACGAAGCTACGATTACACGTTGTTATACTTTGTATGAAGTGTTTTGGTGACTCGCAAGTTTACTCGACAACGCGTGTGTGATAAATTGTGAGTCAGGTGCTTAAGCCTATTCAGCGTCTTTAGTTATGTAATTGATATATACTCGTATATTTATGTTTTATGCCACTTTTGTCTGAGGCTTCCTTTATCTTTGTTTATTTTTTGTAAGACTTAGTTTCAGACACTAAATAGAATTTTTTGCTGCTCGCTTATAATAATTAACTCTTGTACCGGTGGTAGGACTCTGTCAAGCCTGAGGAGTCCAACTGGATGGGTACCACCCCCTTATCTATTTCTGCCGCCAAGCAACAATGATTGCATTGTTGTGTTCCGGTTTGAAGGATAAGGTAGCCAGCGTAATTACAGGCAAGAGGCATAACATCTTAGTCCTCACAGTGATAACGCACCGGCGGTTCTGCAGTTTTGTTACATAAAACTTAAGTGCATGAACCGTAGGTGTTATGGGCGACAGGTATCGCTTTCCATCAGGTGGACTGTCTGCTCGTTTATCACTGAATACCATAAAAAAAAAAAACATAACCTTAGGTTCGCCTAGGTACCTAATATACTATAGAAACCTATATGATACTCTAGGTCATAGTATAGGTACTAAATTTCATCCAAATCATTCCAGCCGTTTCAGTGTAAAGAAGTAATAAACATACATAAATATATATACATATTTAGTCTATCAAGTCTTTATACGTATACTGTCTTGTACCCTTAAAAATATTTACGTATATGGGATCCAAACTAGTGATCTACTCTAAATTTCAAATTAAAGTCTTAGTTAAAATATTTAAATTTTATGTAAGTTATTTTTAATTCAAAGATAAGTTCTTATTAATCTAAAAGTCGTACCGAAACAAGCTACCCATTAGTTGACGTGAAGCTTGTCAGATCAAAATTGATTCCAATTAATTCGGGACTGTCATAAATATTAATAAACAAGCTGATAGCATTTATGAATTTTAGGGTTTGTAATCTTGTCGGAAACGACCTAGAATAATATCCTTGCCAAAGTTAACTAATTGGGTATTCTTTGGGCTAAAACTAATTGGGTTTTCTATTTTATTGCTTTCAGAGATACAAAAATCGTTTTTTTATGTCAAATTGATGACGTTTGGCTCAGTTTGTAATGATCATACTTGCTGTGTCAGCGGTCGCAGGTTCGAGTCCCGTTGGGGGCATTCAGTTGTGTGATTAGCACGAATGTTTGTACTCCAGTCATGGATGTTTATAATATGTATGTATTTAAAGTTATATATGTGTAGTGTATGAACTATCTGGTATCCATAACACAAGCCTCGTAGCTTACCATGGAACTAGACGTTGCTGTGTTAATATCCCAAGATATTTTTTTTATTTATTATTTAATTTATGTTTTTTTTTTCTATCGTACATTTCATTTTTGACTATAGCCTACTTTCACATGACTTTTGAACCTAGTTAGGTTCTCAGAAATGCAGGTATTCTCTACATGTTTTTATTTGCCGTAAGGCAGTTGGTATGGACTAGCGCATGAGAATATTAGAACCCAATACCCGATATACTCCTGGGATACATAGTTTTTGTGTCACTAAATTTTTGCTAGAAGAATATTATTATTAAAAGCATAAATTTCACAATATAAATTAGGTTTATTTATTTCTTGACCGATTCTGATTTTGATTAGAAGTAAGATCTCATAAGAATAGGCAGTTTGTGTAAGCATGTTTGTCTTGTATGAGTTTTTCGCTCCATCATTCGTACTTTCATACATGTAGCCATGGAACAAAAATACGATATTACTGAAAGGAAAAAAAGATCAGGCATGGGATTAATGTCTTTGTGTGCTCTTTAAGTCACAAAAAGAAATAAATATAAATGGTAATGCCTAAATAATGATGCCATTAAATATCAAAAGGGCAAAATTTATTTCATTATAATATACTAGCGCACCCTCGTTTCGCACGGGTTCGTCTATAAAAAAACAAATACAAATCTATCCCACGGGAACCGTAAATTCTTCCGGTATAAGAAGTAGCCTATGTGTTGTTCTGATGTACGAGCTATATCATTGTAATGTTTCATTAAAATCTATTCCGTAGTTTTTGCGTGAAAGAGTAAATAATAAATAAATAATAATAAATATGTTTGGACATTAACACACAGCACCATCTAGTTCCATGGTAAGCTACGAAGGCTTGTGCTATGGATACCAGATAGTTGATACACTACATATATTACTTTTAAATACATACTTATTATAAATATAAACACCCATGACTGGAGTACAAACATTCGCGCTCACTCAAATGAATGCCCCCAGCGGGACTCGAACCCGCGACCGCTGGCGCAGCAAGTAGGGTCACTACACACTGAGCCAAACGTGTCGTCGACGTCGTCGAGTAACAAACATCCATACATCCTTATTAACTTTCGCATTTATAATGTTAGTAAGATATACAATATGTCTTTTCCTTTACATTTATATCATAAGAGCGTATTAGGTATTACCCAACTCAGCTTTAACTTAACAGGATTAAGAACATTTCTATTGTCAATACAACATTACTTAACAATTCACCGAAAGAGATTACAAATTAAATCAATACTACAGATTTGTGTTAAATAACTTGTAGCAACGTATAAGTAGAAAAATCTATCTTTAGGGCTGAATCCGTAAAAATATGTCAAAAATTGTATTAAAGTATAATCACGGATTCAGTTATGATATTACATAAAAGTTCTTAAAAAATACCATTATTAATATTTGTTAAATGTCGTTACACAGATCATATTATAATAATACACGTCGTTACTTACATGCAAGATACCTATCATACGTTAAGTATTTACCTATCATGTTGAATGTCCAACTACGAGTATTAGACACCCTCCTGCATATGTACATATATACTCTGTAATATTTAAGTAAGAGCGGGCGATATATTAAACTAACAGAACCCGCGACTTCGCTCGCAATCAAACTACGAAAAATACGAAATTTCATGCAAATATGTCCAAGGAATAAAAAGTTTCATACAAACTTTTATCCCCTATTTCACCCTTTTTGAAAAATCCTTCCTTAGATGATGTCTTTGTCATATGAGAAACACGTGTACGAAATTTCAATTTTCTAGCCTTAAGGGCTGGCCTGTGCGTCAATCAGTCAATCACTTTTGCCTTTTATACTCGTATCGTCGTAGAGATTTATGAGTTTGAACAAAAAAGAAATCATGAGACTTAAACTCATCTTGTTACTCCATTGAATAGAATTATTACGTTAATATTATTAATCAGTTGCTATTAAATACTAAATGTTATATAAGATTCGGGTTAAAGATATTTTTATTTCCAAAAAAGAACAATGTTCGCTTACATTAGGAAATTCAAATTTTACAAGATTATAGTCTACAATTTAAACAGTGGTGATTCTATATAAAATCTGGATTCTTACATGACATAATGTAATGTTTTAAGTTTTTCTTGAACATATTTAAAGTTTTTGACTCCTTAACACTATTTGGCAAAGAATTGTAAAGCTGTGCTCCTTCAAATGTAATAGTTTTTATTCCATATTTGGTTAGAATCTTAGGCAGTTCAATTTTGTGCATGTTCCTGATGTTGTGTGAGTGCGTTTTTGTTTGAAAGTTATTTGGGAGTGAATGGTTTTAGTGATTATTTTACTTATTAATATGAATGTCTTATATTTGTACATTTGTTTAATGGTTAGCAATTTAGTTTTTTCGTAAATATTTTTTGTTGGTGTACGGTAATCCATATGGTGTAAAGTCTTTAGTAATTTATTTTGAGAAGTTTGTAGATTTTTGATATTTGTTTTCGCAGCAGTACCCCATATTTCTACAAGGTATTCAAAAACTGATTTCACTAATGTATTATAGATAATAGTTATATATGGATAAGATTCTGTATTTTATTATATTATAAGATTCTCAAATAACGTTACGATAAATCATAACTTACTTAGAAACTTTCCTTTGTTTCAGATCTGGACGATACCAAAGTCGGGACGGTTGAGATACCTTCGAAGTTCAAGTTTATTCCAACAGTGATATTAAAATTAATGTTTACATGAAAATAAACGCAATGTGCCCTGTGTGGTGTTTGCATCGGACTGTATTGGCATTTATTCTGGTCGCCATTTCTAGTTCACCGTCTGCCACTCAAAATACTGTTATTTCAGGTAAATGCACAATATATTTATAACTGTGGTTTATATAGTTATAACTAGTAACAGCCCAGAATTGACAAGTTGGCGATGTTTCACTCCAGTGCCTTGGAGAGTCTGTTAAGCCGTGGGTCTTGCGCCTGATCTGTAACCGGTTATGTTGAATTGTCATCTCAACGGAAGTTAAGAGTGAATGGACAGTGTACTTATATTTGTGCGTAATCTTTGCGCTTCAAATCCAAAAAGAAATGGAGTTTATTTTTGCACTGTAGTAATAGGTATTTGTTATATCGATCGATTGATAAACAATATTATCATATACTAATTAACTTTTAGTAATATTATTTGGCAGCCTAGTAGTAACGCGCTAGCTTGGGAAATCGAGTGAAGCGGGTTCAAATCCCGGGTCTCGCACCTCTGATATTTTCACGTGCGAATCATTTTCAACATGATTACCACTTGTCTTACGGTAAAGGAAGACATCGTGAGGAAATCTGCATGTCTAAGAGAACTTAGCAAGTTTTCGAAAGACATGTGAAGTCAACCAATCTGCACTTGGCCAGCATGTTGGACTATTGCCTGATCCCCCTCGTATTAAAGGGAAGCCCGTGTCCAAAAATGGGACAGTAAAAAGGGCTGAATACATACATACATATTATATTATGTTTATGCTCAGTCTTAAGACAAATAACGACATAAAAAGAATATTTACATCCGGATTGAATTTGAACCTGTTTGGAAATTGAATACAAAGAACTAGTAAGTATTATATAGGAATGGCTTCACTAGCATTGACAGTATTAGTTTACAAATACTGAACTTGACGCTCATTTGATATTCAAGCTCAAGCAATACCACTTAACTGAATCGATTAGTAAATAATTGCCTTTGAAATCGATTAATGTGGTATTTATACAGGTGACCAATAATTTACACATCCTTTTTTTAGTGTTGAAAAATGCATTTATCCATATTACCTTTAAAAAGGTGTTTATGTGATAACTTACCGATTATGCTGTGATTAGAACAGATAGGCAGTAGTAGCCTAGTGGTGACGCACTCGCTTGGGTAACCGAGAGAAGCGGGTTCAAATCTCTGGTCTCGCACCTCTGATATTTTCATGTGCGAATCATTTTCAACACGATTACCACTTGTCTTACGGTGAAGCTTGGTTGGCCAGCTATTAATGATTTTTTTGTTACATTCATACATTTATGGCGTATAATGAATATTATATGCCATGAATGTATAAATGTAAAAAATATTACCTGCTTACACCTGGCTGCGAAAGGGTTGCGGCCAAGTGCGCAACGGCAACTATCACTTTTCAAATTCTTTACGTATATTTCTATGAAGTGGGGTATAATTTATTTTAATAACAAGTGCATCGATTTTGTTTCAAAAAGTCAATTATTATTAATTTAATTAAACATATTAGCGGGCATATTTTAATAGGCACTCCGGTCAAAACATATTGTCCATTTTATTATTGTATATAAAAAATGATTTCGATTAAATACTCGATGAACGTAGCAATTGGTTTATGCATCAAAAAATTGCTCCATTTTTATAGCTAATACTTCTTTTAAATTTTTTTGTCTTATTGTGTTCATATATATAAAAAAATTTGCTTTTATTTATTTTTATATTTTTTGGAGGACTTTACGTTTTTATTATTTCATATATATATATATATATATATATATATGTAAACCGAATATTTTATCTTCGTAAATAACGCAGATAATGTTTTTCCAAAAACCACACTATTTTCATCATAGGATCTTAGATATTTATCATGATAGGATTTCCCGTTTGTCTTAATTATATTGAAAACACATATTACATGTATAAGTTAAATCGTTTGATGTAATACTTGAACTTTTTTATTTTTCAATAATATTTAATTTTTTGTTAGATCAAAACGAAGTTTTAAGACGTAGGAATAAATATACAAAAAAGCTCGTCATTATTTTAATAATTATAATTTTATTCATTATTTATAACATTTTACTGTTAATTCATTGTCTTTGACAAAAAAGTCAAGACTTTAGCTAAAGGAAACCAAGTGAAGCGGTTTCAAATCCCGTGTCTTCCTTTGATATCATCATTAATTGCGTTTTATTTACAATATAATTACCACATCTTATATATTTAAACGAGCAATTCTTGTTTATTTATTTATTTATTTATACCAGCGATCTCGGGAACGGCTCTAACGATTTTGCTGAAATTTTGTATATGGGGGCTTTCGGGGGCGAAAAATTGATCTAGATTAGTCACATGTCTGGGAAAACGCGTGTTTTCGAGTTTTCATGCGTTTTTCTTATGCATTATTCTACGCAAAATTGAATAGCGACATCTATACAATTGTCTCAGTATCACTTAGTCACTTAATGTAAAATTATTTTTAAGCCAAATTAAAAAGAAAATTATTCTTATGGCGACATCTATACAACTGTCTCAGTAACACTTAGTCACTTAATGTAAAATTATTTTTAAGCCAAATTAAAAAGAAAATTGTTCTTATCGCGACATCTATACAACTTTCTCGGTAACACTTAGTCACTTAATGTAAAATATACAATCTTTCAAGAACTCCGAGCGAAGCTCGGTTGCCCAGATACTGCTTTTTATGACGCAAAATATTCATGAGGAAATTTGCACGTGTAAGAGAAGCTCGCAAGCTTTCGAAAGATATATGAAGTCCACCAACCCGCAATTGATCAGCGTTGTAAACTCACATTGAACAGAGTCGAACCCAGCTGTGGGGCGTTACGAAAAGGCTACTGAGATATAGATATAAATAGCGACTACGTTTTAACGTTTAATATAGATTTCTCAGAAATGAGGTATTTTCCCGCAGTAAAAAGTACCTATCCTATGTTGTCCCGGATAACCAGCTATCATCATACCGAATTTCATCAAAATCTATCCAGTGGTTTTCCCATGATGCGGTAACAAACACAGACAGACAGACAGACAAAAATTCTAAAAACTGTAGATTCGGCCGCTGTATCGATAATAAAGTCTATTTCAATAAGATTTTCCAATAAATATTTCATGTACTGATTCGGCTTAGTTACAATTTTGTTATATGTAAGTATGTATATATAAATAAATCTCGAGTTGTCAAATACATTTATGTTAATTCAACGGTTTTTATCAAAGAAGTTGCATATTTGCTGCTATTTCCGATTTTATCCCGACCATTATGAAATTTTAAAACTTATAACTTATCACGAATAAAGCATTAATTATTTTTTTTACTATGAACTCATATTATCATTTCTGGTTAATACACATTAAATAATTACAAAATTCAATTATAAAAGAGGTAAAAACACGTGCCGTCATACAAAACATTTATAACTTATTAACTTGGTATAGAGTTAGTAAATCTACTTAACACTGTACACAAAACTTATTTGCTTTAATTCTACGCGTAGTACCTGGCGATCGAGCTTCGCTCGGCGTACACGATCGTTTAGTAGGTCACCATCCATTGGCGATAATGCAAGTACCACACAAATTTATTATTATCTGCATAAAAACAGATAGAAAAATGCTCAAATTATAGTTAAAAATATATAGATAAACTTATAATATAAGCAATCTAATCTAAATACAAAATTTTATTTAAATCGTTATAGCCGTTTCCAAGATACACGAAATAAATTTATATTTGACGGCACATTGGCTCAGTTTGTAGTTACCCTACTTTCTGCGCCAGTGGTCGCGGGTTCGAGTCCCGCTGGGGGCATTCATTTGTGTGATGAGCACGAATGTTTGTACTCCAGTCATGGGTGTTTATATTTATAATATGTATGTATTTAAAGTTATATATGTGTAGTGTATCAACTATCTGGTATCCATAACACAGGCTTCGTAGCTTACCATGGAACTAGATGGTGCTGTGTGTTAATGTCCCAACATATTTATTATTTATTATTATACAAGAATTGCTTTAATATTACAACATACACTTAAACAAGTATAAAAATATATTTAAAAAATTAGAGAATAAAGCTTAATTTTATGGAGACGATAAGTAAAATAAGGCTAATTCCACATAAGAAAAATTTTTCGTAAGAAAAAATATTTTATATTATACTAATACTAATACGAAACTATCGTTTTATCTAAAACAATTAGGTTTCTAACATTTTAATTGCATCAACTTACTATTATAGTATACTTTTAATCACATCTTTTGTTCATAATAAATAATAACCGAGAACCATTAGTAGGGTAAGTGGAGCCACAATCTTGAAATGCTTTCGAATATTCTGGCTTTCTTCCAAGCACGAGTGCCATTAAACTTTGTGTCAATGTCGGAATATAAATAATGATCATCAAAAAGATTTTTTGTATCTCATTTTACTACGAAAAACGGTCTCCGATATACACCTATGAAATTCTATAATGTTGCAAGAATTGATTTAAACGACCGCCTCATGTTATTCAAATCTCAATATCAAAGTGTCTTTTATACTGTATTTTATAAGTCACATTTAAATATCCTTAACAATAGAAATTCTTGTTAAATAGGTTTTTTGGTAAATATTGCTTGTGTTTGTTTTGGAGTTTTGTAATAGTGTGTGTTCAATTATATAAATAGGTATTCGTATCAATTTATATTATGTTTCGTTAAGAACTTGAGAATCTATAGAAGCTAATGGCTTATCAAAAATGAAATGATTTTCTCTAATTTCATAAAAAAATAGTTTAGTTATGTAGCATATTACAATTGACAAGAAATAACTATGAAAATAATGTCTATTTCAATACAATTTTCCAAAAAATATTTACTGTATTTTATTCGGCATAGTTATAATTTTATTATATGTACCTATAGATTGACGTCTTAAAATAAAAGCTCTTACACATTTTTTTCAATTAAAGCTTTATCTTTATTAGAAATTATAGTAGAATTCAAAAAAACTTTGAATATAGTATTAGAATTCGAAATTACTTTGGATGAATTTTCTTTTAAAAGATTACGTTGCATCTCGAGTTAAATATCAAGGTGCTTATTCTGAAGAACTACTATTGAAGTGAAGTTCAGATTAAATGAATTAAACTTTACCAATAGCTTTTATATTGAAATGCCACTCTTATTTAATCTTTTTTGACCGACATTAAAAGAAAGAGTTAATGAATCTATACATATAATAAAATTGTAACTAAACCGAATCTGTACATTAAAAATTTATTTGAGAATCTTGTTTAAATAGACATTATTATCGACACAGAGGCTGAATCTATAGTTTTTAAAATTTTTGTCCGTCTGTCAAATTTCATTAAGATCTCTCCGGTGGTTTTTCCGTGATGCGGTCACAGAAATATAAAGCTGGTTTTTTTTTATGGTGATGGTCATCATCGGCTTGGGCTGAACGTTAATAAGTCAGTCAGTGAGTCGCGACATTGCTTTTAATATAAAAGATGGAACAAATCGATGGAATGGAAAAATAATAATAATACAAACTTCTATCCCCTATTTCACACCCTTGGGGGTTGAATTTTGAAAAATCCTTCCTTAGTGGATGCCTTCGTCATATGAGGAATACGTGTGCGAAATTTCAATTTTCTAGTCTTAAGGGTTTGGCCTACTTTCACATTCCTTGATTTTTGTATATACATATTATGATTTTTTTACAAAAACACAGTAACTCGATGCGAAAGTTTATAAACAAAAGTTAGCATTAGATAAAGCACTCAGAAGTCCGATTTTATCTTCAATTTTATTGGGATATTGTTTTGAGTTTTTTTAAAGCAAAATGAACACACATCGTATATTTCAATTAATATAAGTTATAGAAATCAACCTCCTATACTCACAAAATAAGTTTTTTAATTCATAATTTTTCTGGATTGATCACTTATAAAATTTTTCAATACGTACAAATACAAGATGAAACTCTGTCTTTATAAATCGTAAACCCCAAAGTTATGCCATAAACCTTTTTCTTTACAGTCATAATCCATACGTTATACATGGGTCGAACAAACCATGCTTTGAATTCCAGATGAATTGAAACAAAGCGTATTTGAGTTCTCTTTGCTGGTTTAAAAAGTTTTTGTTAATGTGCTTTCCAGTATATACTCATATTATGATTTTAATGAAAAATGTGCAGGATTATTTATAATATAGACGAATTTAAACCGTAATACATCTAAATAAGACTCCGTTTAGATATTTGAGAAAAAAAGTCCAGTCTCCGTTTTAATGACAACTCGTTGGAATAACTTTGAGCAATTATTTTTATACAACTCATATTTAATATTTTACAACTATATTTACAAGAGAAAAATCTTTGATGTATCACATATGTTTTTCTTCAACTAACTCTATCATATTTCGATTTATTTAACTTTATATATCTTTGAATATTTTACCAAAATATGAACTATAGTATCGCAAAAATATAAGAAAATATTGTAAATAAATAAATATAAATATAGTGGAACATTAACAAACAGAACCATCTAGTTCCATTGTAAGCTACGAGGCTTGTGTTATGGGTACCAGATAGTTGATACACAACACATATTATATAACTTTAAATACATACATACATTCATAACACAAACATTCAAGCTCAACACACAAATAAATACCACCAGCGGGACTCGAACCCGCGACCGCTGGCACGGCCAGTAGGATCACTACAAACTGAGCCAAACGTATCGTCAAATTGTAGATGATTTACTAAGGTAAGAAATATAAAATACACTATCTTCTCCATTCTACATATCACTGACGAAGTTATCTGCACTCAACTGGCACGTTTTGAAGCCTTTATAAGAGAATTGAATTGAATGAAATGCACTATAATTTTATTATGTTCAATTTAAACTATACAATCTGTTATCAATGTGTATAAACAAACAAATTAGAGGTCTATATTTGTAGTTTATATAGAAGTTACGATTAAATTACTACTCAAAATATGTTTTAACTGAACATTGCTTCAAATTTAAGCGCGAACGATAGCTGTACAGTGTACATAACGATCGAAAGGCGGCGTAGCAATAATTTCCCATCCTACCAAAATTATTATTTTCCACGGCAATTTGTATGCTCTAAAATGCATTCTACGACTTCCAAACAAAATCGATTAGAGGAGTATTGGTTTTGTATTAAATATACATATTTTATCTGCAGCGAATATAAAGTGCTTCGAAATGACACGTGCAGAATCCACTTGCTCGATTTATTGGTGTTTATTTCCAACGTTTCGTACTTTCTACGATGTAGTTATGTCTAGCACACGTAACATTACTATAATGTAAAGGTGGATAAAAATATTTGTTAGGTTAATGTAAGTCTTGATGTATGTGTGTCATAGGATATATGGATATTATACTTTCAGGCGAAAAAATAGTGTCTTTAAAAAATTTTCTTCTTCCAAACTTAAAGAGTGGGGTATCATAATAAAGGTTTTTAAGTGGCGATTACAAAAATATCTGTAAATACAAATTATATGTATAAAAATAATTTGGGGTAAGAAATTTTTAAATAAACCAAAATTCTATAAAAATCTAGCAAAAAATTAAAAAAAAAATCAATCCTAATTTTATCGAACATTATTGCAATAAGCCACAGTAAAATATTAGTTCAATACAAAAAGTTACAAAAAGACACGCGAGCTGATTAGACCCGCAACGAAATGAGCATGGGTTACCATAATATACAATTATTATGGTACACCACAATTATTATAAGCATTGGTATCGTAAAATTTGTACAGTTTATGTGAAAGTTTGTTAAGATGTTTTTGTATTTATTATATATTATACGATTAAGCGAAAAACGTTGGTCACCTAATACTGGGTAAAACTTGACAACTTGACACACAACAGAAAATCGGCAATGCTTTTGTATCGGAAAATAGCCTAACTTTATTGAACTTTTAAATATATTATTTTATTGAGCAAAACATATTACTCTGTTCAAAGGTTTCTTGTTGACGGAAATGTGTCGAATTTAGAAATATTTATTTGTATGTGGGCTATCTATATTCTTATGCTAATAATATAAACAAATGTTCTTCAATATTTAAAAGAGCAACTGTTGAGTTTTTCGCCGGTTCTTCTCAACAGAACTACTTTCCGAGTTGGTAGCTTCCACACGGACTAAATGTAATTTAATCAAGTTTATTTCATTTCATTAATAAAAAGTGCTATAAAAAAGTTGAAAAAAAAAACTTTAAATGCGGAGAAAGGTGCGGGTAAAAACTAGTTTTAACATAGGTTGTATGTTTAGATAGAAAAGTTTATATCGAAGGCCGCTTTATGTACGGGCATGCGAGGTATGAGAGAAGATGAAGTTAGCATTATGTGTTATTTCATATTTATATTGTTCTAATTGTTTGTTAAATGTTTTAAACTAAAAAAAAATATCATAAGTAAATAAGGCTTTGACGAAAAGGTAAGAGAAATGTATGGATAACGCAAACGGAACGTTGTCACATCGGTTATATGGAATGCTGTAATTGATTAACTTGATGTGAAATAATTATATAAATAAATAATTTTAATAGCAAAATAGACTAGATACTTCACATTAATTTTTGGGTGTCAGTTAAAAAAAGTAAGTGGGTGATGGTGTTCCACCTGCTTGATGGTACATTTGGTAACAAAATCTAATTAAATTTACTACATAATCTGCCATTTTCCTATTGTTAAATATTTCTAGTTATTCAAATAGCTTTTTAATAACTGAAAGAACTCAGAAAAAATCAACTAAAATAATCGCAGTACAGTAAATAATATTAGACCATTCCTCTGAGTCTTTTTACGGTAGCTCGGGAATAATGGAACAAACGTAGAAATAGCTAGAATTTTAAAATTGTGCCATTTTTTCCAAGAACGAGTGTGACTTTTATGCCTGCGTCAGATAGTTGTGGTGCGATAAGCTATATTAGACTCTGACACGCGAAATACCTACCTAATGACCAGTTATATCGAGGACGAAAAATTATTCCATACTACCATTTTTATAATTTATCGTTCTAGTTTTTCAGAATTTTACATCTTTGTAGAACAACAACAACATTTTCTTGCATCTTTTGTATGTAGCTCATTAGTAATACGCTCGCTTGATAAACCAAGTGAAACGAATTCAAATCCCGGACTCGCGTCTGAGATTTATGGGTAAGATTTTTTTAACATGATTGCCACTTACTAAGGCTATGCAGAAGACCATGGTATCTTTACCATGGTTTCGTCAGAAACAGAAAAGAACGTGCATGCTAGAAAATAATCAAAAGACTTAAAAAGTTCGCCACCCCGCATGAGTCCAGCATGGTGGTTTGTACTGACTATAACAATGGGACATTAAAAAGGCTAAATTAATTTATACCTTTTATAAATATACGAAAATCATATTGTCATGTCTACCTAAATTGCTTATTAAATTTTTACTTAAATTCTGGGAAAACTAGATATATGTTTGTTTAGTATTTATTTACGTATTTTATAAGTATTATGGTATGTGTACTCCAACAAACCTGGAAACGCAGGGGCAATAAATTGTAGCAAACGCTAAATCCCGTACTGCACCACAACCGCCGTTAGCCGTTTTAATAGGATAATTTTTTATCACAATTTACCTTATAAAGTATACTTGACGCCAGGAAATTTTCCACCATCCTATAAACTTTTTAAAAATAAAGCTAAGAGTGTCAGTAAAAATAACAAAAAAATATAGTAAACTAATTGGTTCTGATTTTCTCATTAGTGCCCACTGAGGTCAGGCTCTTGCATAAAAACGGGAAACCTGCCAGATCTAGTTAACGTACTAGCAGTCGTCGAGTCAAATTGGGGGTTTGCAAAAAGGAAATGACTTCGACTTCGGATATCGTTAGTGAATATTTGAACATTAGTGAATAATATGAATAATATTTACATATTTTTCTTATATATGATAAATAACATATTATTTTAAATTAAGGATATATTAATAAATACGATTATGGTCATTATAAACAACACATGCCTCGTCATGAAATCTAATCGGGGACTTTCACTAACGTCAAATATGATAATCATGTGATACATGCAAAAATAAATAATTTAAAATAATACAAGTACTTAGTGAGCTATATAATAATAGGTTATATAATATTTTATTTACTTTTAAAATGCAAACGCAAGCGCAATTTTATTGTTTCCTACCTCAACGATATGTTAAATTCGTCGACAAACGACAATTCAACATACGTCTATGCAAGGCTGCTAGTATTGTATTTACATGCCTGACGTAACAAAAGTCTCAACGATAGGTTTCGGGCAAGCCTAGAGTAAAACAAACATAAATTTTAATATCGCAAAGTAGATGCGTATTTATAGAATTTATTATAATTATTCATGGATATTGTTGTTACTTTTTTAATATTCTGATGTTCCAAAATGAAAAGAACGTCGAATATCAAAAGAACTCGCCTCCGTTTATAAGTCAACTTCATTTGTCAGCGAGATTATCTTTTCAGCGTTCCCCATTTTCGCCATTACTAGACGTGAATCGATATCCATCCGAGGAAGTCGAGGCCACTGTAAAATATGTTTTTTAGGGAGTTGAGCCCAACAAAATATTGCGGGCATCAATAAAAAGAACCCGAGGCGCCTGCAAAAAAATACCAATAGCCCATTCAGTATTTAACCGCACAGTGGAGAATAATCCAATTTGAGCAGAAAAAGGTGGATTTATTTGGAGCAAAAGAAATCTCGGGAAGAAAAATCTCTATTAGCTAAGGTTGAGTCATATTTTGTAGGAACCTACAAGGGATTAGACGGATTTTGAAAGCACGCATAATGCCTGAAGAAATGAACTCTGGGAATAACTATCGGAGGTCACGAATCGGAAACCCCATGTGTCCCTCGAGAGTAATATGGACCCATCTGATTAGGTTTTGGACATTCAGCTTTCAAAGTGAAGAAAATGATGCACTTATAGCAAAACCATATCTAGTATCAAGTGTACAGGTATACAAAGCATATCTTTTATTTAGTATTTTTCTATGTTAAAGTTTTTAGAAAACTAGATAATACATAAATATGATCATATGTGGTCAGAATATATCAATATGATATATTATTATATATATCTTGTAATAAATAATTCAAATCATCATCCATACTAAATTGTTGGATTTAGAGATCTGATATTTTGACAGCCTATTTCTATAATAACATTGGCAAATGTCTAGAATTTTTTAGGCAATTAAATTTATATAAATAAACCTTTGTCCCGAAACACTTGCTTTTATAAGTATACCTTTGATAAGTACATAATTACCATATTATAATATACAAATTTAAACCCCGTTTATGCGCAGGCTAAAACTAAAGTTTTGAAGTAAAATTATATATTATTAAGATAAAGGCATCAGTATTTTTTATATAAATGTTGAAAGAGAAAACTTATTTAGTTTTAAAAATGTTTACTATTCATTTTATGACTAAAGTATTATGCATTTTAGATCAAAATTCATACGTTATATACTATACAAGTTATAGAAAGTTTTATGGTAAAAAAAAATAAGGATGATTATTATTTATTCTATTTATATTAAACACTTAAAAATAAATATAACAAAATATATTGAACTGATCTAAGAGAAAAAAAAACCTTTACTATTACCGTATTCCTAACGATGATTAATTACATAATATATACTAGCAGAACCCGCGGCTACTCCCGCGTTTAATTTACAAAAAAAAAACTTTTTGGCGTTATGCTATACACGCGATTCATCCTCGCTTCGCTCGGTTTCATCTTGGCTATGTATTACTTTTGTATGAAGAATATTTATATAATATTGTGCATACAAAAATACTAAAATCGCGATAAAAAATGGGGGGGTTTCTCATATCTAAAAAATATACAAAAAAAAAAAAAACATTAAAGTCGGTCGAGCCGAGGAGTGCGATCACAAACACCGTGACACGAGATATTTATATATTAGATTTGACGACACGTTTGGCTCAGTTTGTAGTGACCCTACTTACTGTGGCAGCAGTCACGGGTTCGAGTCCCACTGGGGGCATTCGTTTGTGTGATGAGCAGAAATGTTTGTACTCCAGTCATGGGTGTTTATAAGAGTGTATTTAAAGTTATAATATAATATGTGTAGTGTATCAACTATCTGGTATCCATAACACAAGACTCGTAGCATACCATGGAACTAGATGGTGTTGTGTGTTAATGTCCCAAAATATTTATATTTATTTGTTTTATTCCTAAGGAAGTAGAAAATGGACACATTTCAACGTATACCTACTAAGTGAGTGAACGCTCCAAAAGTTCTGAAACGCTAAGATCACTCGAATGTTCACGCTTCATAGTTCGATGATAAATTCTTATATCTTGATTTTTCGCACCGTGCTGCTAAGGATTTCCTTCTTTTTTGTTGTATCTTTTTTAAAGGTACATCTTTTCATGCTGCTTATTATTATATATTATTACAAGAGAATTGACTTTACTTAGTGTGTTTTATACTTAAAAAAATTGGTGCGTGTAACAATTAAATTAAAACAAATCAATGATTAAAAAAGGCATATTAGGCATATTACAATCATATATTTATAGAATATCCTATACTGAAGGAATATAATATTATATATTTGTCAGACAATAACAACGATTTGGTAATCGTTGTTGTGGCAACATGGCAATGTATTCTTTCTCATCCTACCGCCGGGTTAATCGTATATATTTATAGATTTATCTCTTTTTAGTGTCGCATTTTCGTTTCATCGAGTTTCAAATCACAACGATTCTAAAGAAGTTTTACTTCAAAAATTAAATACAAGGCCTGGCACTTGGGAAAATCTATTACAGACAAATTATGTCAGAGGTTATAATAATCTACATATATGTGTACTAAGTTTTATCCTCGTTTCAGCGTGCAGAATTATAAAACATACACACACATACAAGCATTTACATTTTTTATAGTAACATGATAATAATATACATTTATGAACATTTTTAAAACACATTATAATAAAATTTGCGGATTACTTTTTCGCACGTCGATCTGTAGATCCACTTACGATATAAAGACATACTAAGAAACACAATTTCCTATGTAAAATATTAGTAATAATGCAAATATTGGTCTCGGCCAGTTAAGTTACGGCGTTGAAAAAACTGGTCTGAACTCGAACTGGTTTTGTAACGAATGAATGTGGGTCGTAGATTCATAGTAATCTGATCCTATAATGGAAATGTCATAAAGATTAAATTCTAACCAAGTCGAATCTGTACATTAAATGTTTTTTTTTGGAAAATCTTATTGAAATAGACATTATTATCGATACAGAGGCCAAATCTATAGTTTTTTAGATTTTTTTCCTTCTGTCTGTGACCGCATCACAAAAAACACACTGGACAGATTTTGATGAAATTTGGTACGATGATAGCTGGATGTCCGGGTCAACATATAGAATACTTTTTACTGCAGGAAAATATCTCATCTTTGAGCTAAACGTTAAAACGTAACTAGGGTCGAACCCGAGGGTGAGTCGCTAATCATTTTTAAATTTAGCGAACATTAACACTGACAACGACTTTTATTCCAGTCACACTTTGTATATCTTAACTAAAACAATGTTGCAAGTAAAAATAATATATTTAAGTAAAGTAAGAAATGCCGTATTACTTTTTAAATGGCTGCACATTTTATGTTTAAATGCGATCCTTTTTGCTCAGTTCTCAGACTGAACTTATTTTTCGAAACAAAAGTGTTGTACATTGTAAAACTCGTAGCAAAAGATAAATCTTTTAAGAGATAAGGGCTAGATTTAAGGAGCAGCGTGAAATAGAAATGAACGCAACATTTTTCTATTATTGTATTCCCACTTCCTCTTCCAGTAATGAAATAAAAGATTGTATGAAATGTTAAATTTGCTTGTTACACGTTATAATAATAGTTGTAATCAACTTTATTAGCTTTATTATTAGCTATATTAATACTTATTTTTGGGCACAAATACTACGTTATTTTTATGATATCAAGCTGTCAATAGAAGTTGTTTATGTGTCTATTTGTTGGTGCCTACTAATATCCGGAACGAGCTATTTTTAAAAGAATTCCACAAGGATTGGTTGGTACGAAGAATGATGCTATTATTATAAATTGTACGGTAAACTATTGGTATGTGTGTGAAGGTTTGTTGTTTCTTCACGTTGAAAGGACAGATTTTTATACAGTTACAGTTATGTGGCACTCACCGGTAATGCCTACCGACTGAAACCCAACAGAACTTCTATCGTCTTAATGGGGCATCGCAGGATCACTTACGCACTCACTCACGACGGCAGGTCTGTCGAAGCAGATCACAACAACCACGGAGTTACTCCATCGCTCCAATGTGCGATCAGAGAAGTATCAGGAGCAAGCCGCAAGGCACCTACCCACCGGGCCGCTTCCTCGACCGTTTCTTGCTTTCGAGCCCGCCCAGATTGCCGGACGCTAATGAGCTCCCCTCCACGATAAGGTGAATGCACATGGAGTAAATCACTCATAATCGATTAATTTAATACGTGAAATAGTCAAATCAATACAATATTTTATACTCTCTTACTTTTACGCAACTCGTGAATGATAGCCGATTATTATTGAATGTAATTTTATTAGCCATTAGTAGTTAATTCATAACACGTTATTAAAATTGAATGGCGGATGATAATGTTAATGGAACTTCATATGTCATCATTTGGAACTATTCTGCAAAGTACCTAAATTTATTTATGTATGGAAAAAATTCCGTACATTTTCTTCCCTGGTTCTTTTTTTTTTTGTTTTTGGATTTTTAAAAAATCTAGTTATATTCAGTGATTTTAGAGACTATCCTATATAAAAAGCAATGGTAGCCCAAAGTGTAAGTACGCTTGCTTGAATACCTAAGCAAAGCGGGTCAAAATCTGAATTTAGTATCTCTGATATTTCCATGTGCGAATCATGATTAATGTATGCTAATAATAACATCGTGAAGAAACCTGCATATGAGAGAAGACATAATATACCAAAGTCTGCCTACTCGTTGCCAGTTGGCCAGCTTGGCAGCATGGTGGGTTATCATCTTAGATTTTATTAGTATTTGTATCTCATGAGGTGTATATTGTCTGAGGATTACCTTTATACGACTCGTATACGGAGGCTCATGTCCAAAGTAAGACGTCAATTGGTCTGACTATTATTTATTCCATACACAATATATAAACAAACAAGCAAATTTCTCTTATTTTAATTATGATAAAAGATAAGATGAATTATCTGAGTCTACAAATATCAACTTTTATTAAAATTCCAACAGTAAGCTCAGATAAGATGACATACATACGAATAAATGTTCTATAAATATAATAAATTTTTAACTGATTCGAATCTGTACATTTAATATTTTTTTGGAAATCAGAGGCCGAATCTTTAGTTTTTAGAATTTTTGTCTGCCTGTCTATCTGCCTGGGAACGTATCACAAGATAAGCACTAAACAGATTTTAATGAAATGTTGTATGGTGATAACTGGTTATCCCGGTCAATATATATGTAGGATACTTTTTACTGCGAGAAAGTATCTCGTTTCTGAGAAATCTATACAAAACGTTAAAATGTAACTAGGGACGAACCCGAGCGGATGTATGCATACAAGAAGAATAGAATCATTACTATATATCATTGTTATAATTTTTGTGTTATCTTGTTGTATCCCCTAGAGTAAATGTTAATCATCTTACATTATAATTATGAAAAAAAGAAAATATTTGCAGTAAGTACTAAGTAGTACTGTATGAAAGAGAAATAAGATCTGAATAATAATTACGAAGCGTGATTGTCTCGAACTAAAGCAACTTAGTTATGAAAATTAATAATGTAATTTGGGTTTTATTAAACAAAAAAAATATTATCTTTTTTTGTTGTTTGTAATTATTATCAAGATAAGGTTTATATGAAAGGAATGTTTTAAAAAATGGACG
Organism: Argynnis bischoffii washingtonia; assembly: GCA_033884665.1. Lineage (NCBI taxonomy): Eukaryota > Metazoa > Arthropoda > Insecta > Lepidoptera > Nymphalidae > Argynnis > Argynnis bischoffii. Next base: position 3,062,129 of record CM066622.1, read on the forward strand.
GAAAAAAGATTTTTTTTGTATATTTGGTAGGTATGAGCATAGGTGGTAAAGTATTTTCCCCCTCCTACCCCCACTCCCCATTTTTAATCGTGATTTTTGTATTTTTGTATGAATAATACCTAAATAATTTAATAATATATAAAAACATAGGGACGAACCCAAGCGAAGCGAGGATAAGTTACTAAATAACATAAGGCAAAAGAGTTTTTTTTTGTAGATTGAACGCAGGCAAAGCCGCGGTTTCTGCTAGTTTGATACGAATACGAAATTGTCATTGCATGACCGATGCTTATTAAACCAAGTAAAGCGGGTTCAACTCCCAGGTCTCGCACCACTGATATTTTCATATGCGAATCATTTCTAACATGATTACCACTTGTAAGACAAGTGGTAAAGGAAAACATCGTCATGTAACCTGCATTATCTAAGAGAACCTGACAAGTTTTCGAAAGACGTTTGAAGTCGGCAAACCTGCATTTGGCAAGCGTAGTGAACTATAGCATGATCCCATTTCGTATTGAAGGGAGGCCCGTGCCCAGTAGAACGTTAAAAAGGGCTGAATACCTAAATATATTACTTTTGTAGGTTAAGTATAATGATGAATGCTAGTAGCATTCTAACAATAAGAACTAAAGGAAGACTTGTGTCACTATGGTTAATCAAATTCAATGCGACGGTCAAAATATTAAAATTATCTAGTACATGATATTGCAATAATATCATAATTGAACATATAATTATTGTTTTCTTTATTGAAATGGGTGAGTAAAAATTAAGAGATTAATATTATTTGTTGACTAGCTGACTCGCTTCGCTCATTTTTCCGGAATAAAAAGTAGCCTATTTGTTATTTTGATGTATGAACTATATTACTGTAATTAAAATCCAATCAGTAGTTTTTGAGTACTAAGCTGTATAAGTTACTATTGTTTTTTAACTATCCCACGGGAACTCTTTGATTTTCCGGAATGAAAAGTAACCTAAATGTTGACCGTGGATATAAGGTACCACCATGCTAAATTTCATTTAAATCGGTCCAGCAGCTTCAGAGATTAGCTCGTACAAACAGACAAACAGACAAACAGACAGAGAAACAAAAAAATTGAAAAAAAATCTGGATTTGTTCTATTGCTCTTCTTACACCCCCTGACTCGGTTTTTGGCATTTTTTTTCTATGTACAGACATTCGACCTCTACAGTTTTATTATAGTATATATTATATACATTTAAAAAAAAGTTGAAGTAATTCAAATAATTTCCATGTATTTATCTGCAACAAACGTCGCGTCGTTGAATATGTAAAAACATTCATTCATATTACATAGCATATACATATGTAATACCAATTCTGTATTCCACATAATAATCTAATTTCTGCTCCCGAAATGTATAGTGAAAATATGTTTGTTCAGTCCATTATACGTAGGGCTGTCAACTTTCCTGTCCAGGGACTTAAAAACGTTCTCTGTTGAACAAGAATATTGTTTAAAACTGAGCTCAGATTTTCTGGAATGTAACATATAATTTAACTTTATTTTCCAGGTCATTCTAATATATTCTTTAAAAATATTTTTAGTTGATACCTTTATTTATGTAAGTGTTATTATAGAATCGTTTTATGTTGGTATTAATTTCGCTTTAAATATATGCAAAAAGTAAAATGAATAAAGAATTGTGAAATATAATACAATCCTACTAATATTATAAATGCGAAAGTTTGTGAGGATGTGGATATCTGGATGTCTGGATGTATAGATATGTGGATATTTGTTACTTTTTCACGCAAAAACTACTAAATGTATTTTAATGAAACTTTGCAATAATTTTATGAAATTTTTGCAATAATAGCTTATGCATTAGATTAACTTATAGGCTACTTTTTATCCCGAAAAATATATGGTTACTGTGGGATAAATTTGTTTTTGTCTTTCTAGAGGCGAACCCAAGCGATGCGACGGTAAACCGCTAGTCTATACATGTAATAAAATTGTAACTAAGCCGAATCTGTACATTAAATATTTTTTGAAAAATCTTATTGAAATAGCCTTTATTATCAATACAGAGGCCGAATCTATAGTTTTTAGAATTTTTGTCTCTCTGTCTGTCTGTCTGTCTATCTGTTACCGCATCACGAGAAAACCACTGGAGGGATTTTGATGAAATTTGGTATGATAATAGCTGGTTATCCGGGTAAACATATCGGACAATTTTTACTGCGGTAAAATATCTCATCTCTGAGAAATCTTTACTAAACTTCAAAAAGTAAGTAGGGACGAACCCGAGCGGAGCGAGGGTGAGTCGCTAGTACTAAATTGAAACTAATAAAGTCTTGTCAAATATATTATGTCAATGTCTACGTTAAGTAAAAGATATAAAAATTATTATTAAAAATCGGATCAAGTTGAAAGAATAAATCATAAGTTAAGTTTCCTAATTTTATTTGTGAAATTATCAAGAGAATGGGAAAGAAATCATTGTTATCAAATACATCATTATCATCAAATACATCATTATCATCAAATACATCATTATCATCAAATTATATTATATTCATTATGAAATTTGCTAAGACGACATTATATTCTAATACATCCGTAATTGGTACTTGTATTAGATAGGATGAGATTGACTATATATAAGATAACGGACAAGGACATCTGAAAAAATATTTTTTAAAACTTCTGTCGAATAAAATATGATTTCTGGTTATGTAAAAAAGAAAAAATACGCATACGAGTATTTTAGCGTTGCTTTGTGACGTAAATTATAAAAACATTTTTTATCAAGTTTCTTTTACTAATTTAATTATTATATTAGAATCAAATTAATTTACTTACTTAATGACACTTCTTTCTAAGAAAAAAAAACATTTTAATATTAAAAGATCGACGATTATGATGTAAAACGGGATATTTTCCATGTTTCACGCTTACGAGTACTTTGATGTGTTACCGATATTCAGGCTCTGCTTTAAGCGCCATAGTCGCGGGTATACTTTGTTTTGAATCATAAAATATTGTCAGTGACTATAAAAACTTAACGACTAATATAAACTATAACTATAGTAAAAGAACGTACCTTAAATATGGTTTTTTACCACCATAAAATTTAGAATATATAAATATCAAATTATTGCCATTGATAAATTAAAATGGAAAGATTCAGATGTGAATCTTTTAGAACATCTGATGTATCTGGTACAAATGAAGAATAAAATCTTTTTATTTTTACATCTGGAATTAGCTTTCATGAATGTAGGATTAATCTACCAAGATATCATTATGTACATTGATTTGTGCTAGTCTGTGAATATGCAAAGAAAGGGAAGTTTTGTCAAAGCTTTCGAGTAATTGGTATAAACGACATCCACTTGGTAGCTACGATCCTTATATAGGTCTAATTATAAGTTCTATCTTATAAAAGGCAGCTTTACATAAAGGATTTTGAAAATTAACAATGATATCTTCTTATGGATTATAAATTCGAAAGTATAATATGAACTTGTGTTTTTGAAACTGTTCATATTAAAAAAATCTAAATGATGTAGTATTTTTTTTAAATATTACAGTTCAAAACATTTTTATAAAAGGAATTAATTGGAAATTTTGCTTCATTATAATAGAGCAAAAGGTGATATTAAATTATTTTTTAGGAAAAAAATAAAATACCTAAATCAAAACTGAAACGTAATCAATAACTATAGAATATAAAAGCATAACGATAAAAACTAGTTGCAAAAAAGAATTCAATTGATTTGAAGAAATCATTCCAAAACAATTAGAAAAAAGAAAAATAGATAATTAGTAAATTTAATTTTTAAAAATACTACATAATTAATTATTATCTTTCTATGAATCACAGTGGCAACCCTTAATGTATCAAATACACGTAATCCGTTTAGTGGTAGACACAAAACGGGTGAGTGAGTATGGCTTCAGATTTAATTGTAAGCTCGCATATATTGTTGGTATTGTTCAAATAAATAACTATAGGATTTCTAAACAAAAAAAAAATGCTATGTAAAAATATACTGACTGTGAAAATGACGTGAAAACGTTTATAGCTAACTTTGATATGCGTTTCGCTTTATTTTATCTTATTTGGCACGTTTGACTCAGTTTGTAGTGACCCTATTTGCTATGCCAACGGTCACGGGGTTAAGTAAGTATTTAAAATTATATATATATATATATATATGTACACTACACTATCACTATCTCATATCCATAACACAAGCCATAAATGATAAGCTATGATACCATGGAACTAGATGGTGCTGTGTGTTAATGTTCCAACATATATTTATTTATTGGTTACAAAATGAATACATTTGAACACCTATCTTCAGAAATAGATGTATTTATAATAAGCTAAATTAAATATTTCCTTAATTCTAGTTATGCATGAAAGTACTATAAACACAAGTCACGCTATTTTTTTTAAATTAAAAAAGCTTCCAATATCACTGTTCTTATTTTATAGTTTTACTTACACGCTTGAGATTCCTGCACAGTTTGTGCAGTGCACTGTTGTAGCTTAGTCGAGCAAATAACATCAAATTTCACGAAACTCGTCCTTTATAAATTCAATTGAATCCGTTGCCGTCCAATAAGCTTTTATTTTGCTTACGAGATATTTTACAATATAATTTAGGGCAATATTTTTTAATACGCTGATAATTGTCTTTATATGTCCTCAAGAAAAAAACAAAACAAATCTATCCCGTAGGGACCGTACATTTCCGGGATAAAAAGTAGCCTATATGTTATTCCACACTATAATCTATCTCTGTACCAAATTTTATCTAGATCCGTTCAACCGTTCTAGCGTGATTGAGTAACAAACCTTCACCTAAACTTTCGAATTTACAATATTAATCAATGAATGGGATTCTTGCAAACGTTGTATATCATAATGCACAAAATAGGCATGCACGAAACATTTCATCTGCACAGTTTTTTTCACAGGACTAATTTCGTATTTATATTTGCTTTCTATACAGTTAAAAAAAAAACAACATAAATTGTCACAAAATTCCCCATTCACCTGCGCAGTTAAATTTTGCGGGCAAAACTGTAATAGTATAACAAGCATGGATGGTCATCTTGAGTCTTTTGAGTACGGAAATCTCGGGCTATAACTTAAGATGTACTAAATAAATAAAAAAGGAACTTACCAAGTTATTTGAAGTATGTGCTTTCCTTTTTTTTTAATATATTCTGTTTGCTCTAACTTTTCCCAACTTTTACCAGCTTTTTAACAGCTGCGTGAAGAAGTTAAAAAATATAATTGTTTAAAATGTTTAGTCAAAAACTATCGAACTAAACTCAACCTAAGCTGAAAACATAGAAATACATTTCGAAAACACGATACAACTAATTGTGGTTTCGTAGGCTATGAAACGAGGAAACCTTGTAGCGAATGCGGGGCGTCAAATGTTTATAAATATCCAGTATCGCCCGTACTTAAGTTTTATTGGAGGGAACTAGCATTCATTTGTTTTTGCCTGCATACACAATATGTACGTGCATGGGGGTGTTTGGGTCTTTTTTTTTGGATAATAATATAATATTTTGAGGAAATTATAATAAATAGATATATAAAAGGAATTATATTAAATAAAAGCTAAAGATGTCATTAAATTGAATATTAAAGTATATTTTGTTGGACATTAATATTAGATATGTAGTATTATAATAGAATCAAAAATAAACTGTTTCATATTATATAATATAGTTTGCGCAAAGGTAATTTATTATTACTACTACATAAGATAATAGCGACTCACCCTCGCTTCGCTCGACTTTGGCCCTAGGTTGCTTCCCCATACAAACTTTTACCCACGTTTTCACTTCCCTAAGGGATGATTTCCGGGATAAAAACTATCTTATGCCCTTCCTAAGGTCTCAAACTATCTTCTTACCAAACTTTATCTAAATCGGTTCAGTAGTGTCGGGGCTGATTTGATATAAACAAACAAAAAAAAAACAAATTTTTCCTCATTATAATATTAGAATAGATACGCTAAAATGTTGATCTGTTCATATTAACAAAGTTTACATACATATTAGATCTTATGGATTTCAATCCCCTTCCCGAAACATAAGGTCATTCGTTTTTATATAACAAAATATAATAACTACAATAAATATTAATAATTTAATATTACGCGAATAACAACATAAGCTTATCAAAGGAAAGTTATTTTTCAAATATTGACAGTTGTCCTTATTGGTACTAAATGGAGAAATATTTGAAACTAGCGACTCACTCTCGCTTCGCTCGGGTCCGTCCCTAAGTACGTTTTAACGGTTAGTGATTCCAATACAAAATAAACAGTTCTGAACTTTTAGATTTTCCAGCTTTTTTTTTATACTTATACAACCCCTGACATACCTCCAACAAAACAAAAATATTATAAGTTTTTGAGTCTTATCGTTAGTCTTAGCGAGACTAAAGAACAGCAAATTATTTTTATTTATATAGATAAGAATTTTATATTAGCCTATAAAAGTTCATAGATATAACTAATTACTGAAGTCGCCATCGCAAAGACATCCATCGATACTACCAAAATATTGATTTATGAACTAAGCTAAAACATTATACAGTTTAACAATAACAATTTAAAAACATTTTTAAATTATATTTATATGAAATATTTTCCATTTTTAGGTGAAACATATTGTGTTATATTCACGCTATTTTATGTTATTGCTAAAGTCTGCATTGGTGCCATATTTTTCATACTGTGGCTTTTTGGTTTTAAAAATGATAATTTGAGGTATAATATCTATATTTCATAGTATTTTTGGCGTTTACTTTATATTTTTGTTACTAGAAATATATCCTAACTTCGCTCTGGTGTAAACTAACACACAATTAAGTTTATTGATAACACGGTTTTTGACGACACGTTTGGCTCAGTTTGTAGTGACCCTACTTGTTGTGCCAGCGGTCACGGGTTTGAGTCCCGCTGGGGGCATTAATTTGTGTGATGAGCACGAATGCTTGTATTGCAGTCATAGGTGTTTATATTTATAATATGTATATTGTATGTATTTAAAATTATATATGTGTAGTGTATCAACTCTCTGGTATCTATAACATAGGCTTCGTAGCTTACCATGGAACTGGATGGTGCTGTTAATAAAGCAGTAACTTAGCGAAATCTGTACATGAAATATTTTTTAAAAACAATGACTGTAACGTATTATGTACACTATATAAACTCCAAAACAATAGTCAATATATAAAATGTTTGTCTGTATGTCTGTTTGTCTGTACGCGTTTTACGCAAAAAGTAAATAACCCATTTCAACGAAATTTGGTGAAGTGATAACTTATTACTCGGGTCAACATTTAATTACAATACATATATGTGTATATAGTGCAAACTGCCTCGGTGGTGTAGTGGCTAGCATGTACGGCTGCACATCCTGAGGTCCTGGGTTCGAGTCCCGGGTCGGGCCAAGTTTAGTTATTGAGTCTTTCTGTATAGTAAGCCTCAGTAACAGCCCGGAGTTGGGAAGTTGGTGGTGTTTCACCCCCGTGCCTCGGAGAGCACGTAAAGCCGTCGGTCCTGCGCCTTAACTCTCACCGGTCGTGTCGAGTAGTCGTCCCACTGGAGTATGAGAGTGACAGGAATAGAGAGTGCACTTGTGTCTGCGCGTACACTTGTGCACTATAATATCTCCTGCGCAGTTGGCTAGTCTCAATGAGATTGGCCGCCGTGGCCGGAATCGGTCAGGAGAACATCATCATATATATGTAGTATACATACCTTTATATATTTATAACATGATTTCCCGTGGGAATGAAATATTCCGCGGTAAAAAGTAGCCTATGTCACTCTCCAACTCTCCAATCAAAAAATCACGCCAATCCGTCTGTTTCAACGTGAAAGAAGGACAAACAAACACACTTTCACATTTAATAATATTAGTATATATTTCATTTAAAGCTGTTATAATGATCTAATATTGATTGTAAATCATAATAATAGTCTCAAATGAAAGAAATTATGACATTAGTATAATCGATATATAAAAAATATACTCTCTCGATCTGAGATTCGTATAATAAAAAACGTCTGCCGCTTCCTCGTTTCCGCAATGAATTCTGTTCATTAGCATTAAATTATTAATAATAGCGTACATTTTTTGGACAGCCTCGGTTTTGTGGAGATATTAAGAGATTTTTTTCAAGAAAGAACGTTTTTGATTTTATTATGTTCTGTATATTATTTATTGGATTGGATGACACTGACACGATTGGCTCAGTTTGTACTTGCTGCGCCAGCGGTCGCGGGTTCGAGTCCTGCTTGGGTCATTAATTTGTGTGATGAGCACGAATGTTTATACTCCAATCATGGGTGTTTGTATTTATAATACATATGTATTTGAAGTCATATAAGTGTAGTGTATTAACTATCTGGTATCCATAACACAAGCTTTGTAGCTTACCATGTAACTAGATGGTGCTGTGTGCTAATGTCCCAACATATTTATATTTATTTACCTAGCTAACGTACTACGCGACTGTAACCGCAACGTTGTCAGGGACTAGTGTCAATTGAAATTGATATCACACCCTACTCTATCACTTTGTGGCCGCGACCACAACATAAATAGGTTACGACCATGATTTCAATCGTGGTCGTCTTTAACGTTTGCGCTCTTAAAATTTTTATAATAAGTACATTGTTAGTTAAGAGTAAATAATTAATTAAACTCAGTATTTAACGCGCATGAAAGAATATCACGTCGGAATTCAAAATTTTTGAGTGAATATCTGTATTGATCATACATATTCCTATGTGTCTTTATGACTTAATAAATGGCTTAAATTATAAGAAATGTGATCAGTTTAAGTATATTATAATTATTAATAGAAACTATACATATAATAAAATTCTGAGTCAAATCTGTATATTAAATATTTTTTTTTGGAAATTTTATTGAAATACTCATTATTATCGATATCTATAGTTTTTCAAATTCTTGTCTGTCTATCTGTCTGTCTGGGAACGCATCACGAGAAATCCACTGGACAGATTTTCATGAAATTTGGTAAAATGATAGATGGTTGTCCGGGACAATATATAGGATACTTTTTACTGCAGGAAAATATTTAATCTCTGGGAAATCTATACTAAACGTTAAACCGTACTTTAACGCTAGTTTTACATAAAAAAAACTAAGTTCGTTTTAAATTTTGAGCTGAAATATATTTTTATTTAATGTCATTTATACTGAGGAGAAATTGTACCCATCAATTGGATCTTTAATATGCGAGCGTTAACAGTTCTAAACGTAAATAACATTCGAATAAGCAATAAAAAAGTGAAAAAATATTTCCAAACCCTATCTCTGCGGAACCCTTAAAAATAACCACCGCTTTAATTAAAACAGAAGGCTTCAACATTTTGACGCAATATGCTTGCTTAATTGTATATTTTTTTTCAACGGATGATAATCACGAGACGGTTTTTCTCATTAATTTCGAACTGCATTTCTTGGACGGCTTAAGAAAATTTAAGACCCTCATTAGGAATATTAACTCGTTCGAGATGTAAATAAATTAAAAAAAAAAATGGTCAGTCTTTATTCATTACGTTAAGAAATTTTCTATAAAAATTGTTTTTCAATTTTTCATAAATCTTTGCTATACCTGCAAAGATGAAGAGTTTGTTTATTTTTTGTTTGTTTGAGTACTAATCTCTAGACCAATCAGCTAGAATGAAAAAAAATAGAAAAGCTATCCATAACACGCTTTGAGTAGATAAATAAACTACGTGTTCGGAGCTGAGGGCAAACACTAGTGTATAAGCTTTATAGATCCTTATGAAAAGCTCCTGTACTATGTACTATGCTATGATTTTACAAAGTTGTTTTAACTATAATGTTCCAGGAATTTAGTATTTCTTTGTCGAAATTAATGCTTTTATTCTAATATTTTTTTCTTAACTAACTATGAATATATTATGTACTAGCGACTGACCCTCGCTCCGCTCTGGTTCGTCTCTAGTTACGTATAGAAAAGGTTTTTCTTCTATACGGTTAGTATAGGTAGATTTCTCAGAGATGTCATATTTTCCCGCAGAAAAAAGTATCTTATATATTGACCCGTTGACGGATAACCAGCTACGATTATACCAAATTTCATCAAAATCTGTACAATGGTTTTCTCGTGATGCGTTCCCAGACAGACAGACAGAATGACAAAATTCTAAAAACTATAAATTCCACCTCTGTATCGATAGTAAAGAATATTTCAAAAAAAAAAACGAAAAATACTTAATGTACAGATTCGACTCGGTTAAAATTTTACTATACGAGTATGTATAGATATCCCTTTTGTCATAAATATAGTGATTGACTTTCAAATTTCATTCTTAAAATTATAATTTTACTCTCAGAAAAGTAATTGATTGATGAAAAATGTATGTACTTATATACTTTTTTCACACATTACACCGAGCCAAAAACTTGCCTCATACAAACATTTATTTATTTCGGTAAATATTAATAATAATATTAATAAATATGTTGGAACTTTAACACACAGCACCATATGGTTCCATGGTAAGCTACGAGGCTTGTGTTATGGATACCTAATAGTTGATACACTACAAATATTTAACTTGAAATTCATACATATTATAAATATAAACACCCTTAACTGGAGTACAAACATTCGTGCTTGTCACACAAATAAATTCTTCTAGCGGGACTCAAACCCGCGACTGCTGGCACAGTAAGTAGGGTCACTACAAACTGAGCCAAACGTATCGTCGAATTTCTGAAATTCATTTAGCTTCAATAATAGGTAATGTTTGACATAATACCACGTCATCTTTATGACGTATTCTATTCGAATATTCTATTGCCTTCGAACAATTACAACTGACAGAATAGCAAGTCCTGAAGCGGAAAACATTCAATAAAACGTATTCGCTTAACAAAAGCTCAAGATTCCTTTCTTTAACCTCAATAGTGCTACTTTTATTGTTATGTGATTATTAGATATTATATTATATTCCTTGTATTTCCTTGGTAAAGGATTTATTACTAAAGGAATAAAATGTAATATTCATTAGCTAGCTTTACTTTTACCGTCTTGGTTAATAATTCAGAGATCTTGGGTTCAAATCTCGGGTTGGCTAAATGAGTTACTTAAAAATTAACGTTAAAAACTTCTCAGAAATATTTATGAATAAATATTTGAAAACAAAAGATTTAAAAACTACTTTAAGAATAATAATTAAGCTTAAAGCAACATTATGCACCTGTTTTAGTGAGAAGAAAAGCATATATGGCTTTTCCAGCGGATTAGTCACAAACCAACAATAATACAGGTGGTATGCGTAAAAAAGTTATTTTAATATTAATATTATTATTTATTATTAGTGAAAGCATAAAACATAATATTATATTTTGTTTTATATTATATTTTACATATTTACTATATATTTACTATATGACCACTTAATAAAGGTAGGAGGGTAACTTAGGCAGATGGTGCGGTGGATGCGGGCTGCCCAAGATGGATGGGTCGACGATGGTTTTCTGAAATAAATCTATTGTGTGTTATAGTAGTACAATAACCTTGGTGCATACGGACTCGCTCTTGACCATTTTTTAAAACATCATATCCTATGTTTTTTGAATGAAATGAAAATCAGAAATATAAAATTTTGCTAGTAAATCACATAGTTGGTAGTTATTTTACTTGCATTCTGTTCATAATGCTAAAAGCTAATGCTACTATGACGTGAAAGTATAGGCCATAAGTCACAGAGGTTTTTTAGTACCATTTTCGAATGTCATTTCGGATTTTTCCGTATGTTTGAACACATGTTATGATTTACGCAAGCCAGTATTTTCAAAATTGAACGCGAATTGTGAAAAATCATTTAGCTTTGTTGTTATGGTCCATTTACTTCAAAAGGATTACGATTGTATATATTCTCTATGTACATTTATAAAATAAATACATTTCTTTTATAAAAAAACTGTAGGTAATATATTTGTTAACTAAATAAACTATTTATAAGTTGCTAAAATACTTAAGTCAAAAAAAGATTGTAGTCTGGAAGTGCCTTAACATTATAAATCGTTGCCCGTGTCAAATTGAATTGCTTAAATTTTTCAAAAGATGAAGATAACTATTAATAGGCACAATAGAATATTAGGTAAATTTTTAAGAATATCTTTTATAGTATGTAATTTGATAACATTGTCTGCAACTTTGTGTGAGATTCTCGTCAATTTATTATAACTAAATATGATAAGTTAAGATAATAATTATAAAACTTTAATTTTTAACGACTTTATAAAAAGAAGATATTGAATTGAATATATTGAAAGTATAACAGTTATTTTTGAGGTTACTTTACATTAAATGTCCTTTTGGAGCTAAAGAGTAAGTATCGTATAATAAACAGGTAGCGGCAGAAAGCATTTTATTCACAACTAGCAACTCAAAAAATCCATCCCACGGGAACCGTATATTTTTCCGGGATAAAAAGTAGCACGTGTTCTATTTCAGACTATATTCTGTCATTGAACATTTTTATCAACAGGTTATCGCGAGAGAAGTCGCAGACATGTTTATGTTTAATATAAAACAGTGTCCCTTGAAGCTTTGTAATTTGTTGTCAATATTCTAACAACTATTGTAAGGTTAAGTACTAAACTTGAAAATGATAGACCGTACGGTAGTTTGCTTAACTGTAACGTATTTGACAAATTGCTTGAATGCTGTTGGTCGTTTGATATAGTCATTTGTATAAGTTGTCATCCTGGGCCAAATTTATAGTCCTGCTAACGATATTATATCGAATATACTACTATATATTGACGTTTATTTATAGTTTTGCTCATTTTATCTATGAATTTATTACAAGACTTTATTATCATTTTATTTTATTAAAAAGTTCCGGCATGTTGACCCGGATAACCTTCTATCATCATACCAAATTTCATCAAAATCTATCCAGTTGCTTTCTCGAGATGCGTTCCCAGGCAGAGAGACAAAAAATGTTAAAACCATAGATTCGGCCTTTATATCGATAACAATTACTATTTCAATAAAATTTTTCAAAAAATATTTAATGTACAGATTCGACTCAGAATTTTAATCTATGTATAAATTAATTATTAAGTAATGATTTTTTTCATTATATTTGAACTTGCATAAGAACATTTTTGACAACTTTTGGACAGAATATAATGTAGAACTTCTAACTGATAATTTTAATCTGAATTCATGGTTCAAAATGTTAGTATCTGGGCGAACGAGCTTCCCTCGGAGTTTTTGGTTAAAAGTACTTTTTTTTTTTTAAATTTGACTTAAAGACAAAAAATACTATGAACTTGAATAAATAAAAAATAATATAACATATTTTGCGTAAAATAATGCTGAAGAAAATCGCATGAAAACTCGAAAATACGCGTTTTCCCAAACATAAGACTAATCTAGACCAATTTTTCGCCCTCGAGAGCCCCCCTGCGAAATCGTTAGAGCCGTTTCCGAGATCGCCGGTATAAATAAATAAATAAATAAAGATATAAATATACAAGAATTGTTCGTTTAATGACATTAGATAATTATAAAATATATGTAGTTCATACGTTTCACAGAAACCTATTTAGTGAAAATGTATACTATACGTAATATATGTATGTAAATCTATGTAAAAATTAACAGTCAATTCGTTAGTCTATTGTAATAAAACACAATACAATGAATCAACAAGCAAATAAACATACTTTGGTATTTATAATTTCATGTTAGAATAATGTATTTTGCATATTATACGAAATTTTGAAAATAATATTTCCCCTTAATTTTTGACACATTAGTACTGTACTATGTAAATAGCCTGGCCGTAATATATAACTAGCAGTACCCGCGGCTTCACTCGCGTTCACTACTAAAGAAACAAACACGTTGACACACCTACTGCAGCGCCACCTACCGGATCCAATTGTATTTTCAAACCATCCAGGAGCCCATTGAAATATATATATATATATATATATATATATATATATATATATATATATATATATATATAAAATTTCATCCAAATTGGTTCAGCCCTTTAGAAGGAGTAAGGTGACAAACACGCGTACGGAAGAATTATATATCTATACTATTTAATATTATAAAGCTGAAGAGTATGTTTGTTTGTTTGTTTGGTTGAACGCGCTAATCTCAGAAACTACTAATCCGATTTGAAAAATTCTTTTTGCATTAGATAGCCCGTTAATTGAGGAAGACTATAGGCTATATATTGTCCTGCAAAAATGTACAGTTCCCGCGGGATAGATTTGTTTTTCTCTAGGGACGAACCTAAAGCGAAGCGTGGTGGCGAAGGTGAGTCGCTAGTATTAAGATATGTACCGACTAGTTTAGCGATAGTGTTCAACTTTATATATGATGTATCTACATAATATGTAGTGCATGCAATTAAGTAATTGCTTAACTTAATAACTAGCTCATTATAATTCATAATAATACGAGTGATCTGATCCAGCTTTGCATATATTAACACCACAGTAATATTATGATGTACAATGTACATAAGTACGTACATTTGTACATATAAATAAATAAAAGAAATATGTTGGGACATTAACCCACAGCACCATCTAGTTTCATGGTAAGCTACGAGGCTTGAGTTATGGATACCAGATAATTGATATACTACACATATATGACTTAATAACAATAAATACATACATATTATAAATATAAATACCCATGAATGGAGTACAAACATTCATGCTCATCACACAAACGGACACGGGACTTGAACCCGCGACCGCTGTCACAGCAAGTACTACTACCGCAAGTACTACAAACTGAACCAAACGTATCGTCACATATATATATACACATAAAATTACTCAATAAATCTTAAACTATAATCAGATACAACACGCGCAATACCTATTGTAAAATAAAGTATTATACTGAGGCAAATTATGTCACGCTGGTCAAGTGCGGATTAGCGGACTTCACATTTCTTTCGAAAACTTGCTACGTTTTCTCAGACATACAGGTTTTCTCACGATGTTTTTCTTCAGCTGACACTATATCTAGACAATATTTTTAATGGTTAATTCATTTTAAATAAAACTATCTTTTTGAATTATTTCACAGATTTATAAGTAGATTAATTAAATTCAAATATTGTAAGGTATATCGGTGGCATTTTTGAATTTTTGAAATCATTTTGTAAAATTGTGGGTAGACTTTGTCTGTTACAAGTATATAACGCCTTTGAGACTTCTAAAACCTTAGTCTCTCCTGTAACCATAATTGCTGTAACGCATAAACGTCGGGGACCAAAAATCATAATAAATCCGCGAAATAATCCGAAAAGATAGTTTTGTTTAAAATGTCAAATATTGGCGTAAATCTAAGAAAGTACTATCTATGGTGAATACAATTCTTTTTAAATATTACTATATAAGAATTTAGAAAACGTTGAAAAGGCTGATATTGCTAAGTTTTAAATATGTAAAAGGAATGTTTTAAATTTATTGAATACATTTTACCTTTCCAATGATGTTATAACTTTCAGGTTACCTTATGAAAAAGAAAAAGATTATCCTACCTATAAATAAAAAAAAAACATCAATAGTCGAAGCTTTTATTTTCTTATTATAATTTAGTATATATTTAGTATGTAGTAGTAGTTAGTGTAATGTAAGACACAAAGAAAAGTAATATTTTCTGTTATTTTTATAGTTTTAAAGTTCATATAGATTTTTTTATCATGAAAAAATAATATTTTTACGTGTTTACATGTTCTAAGTAACCCATCATATTATTTTAACCATCTACCTTGCCTTTTGTACGTTATATTGTGGCTTTTATCAACCGACTTCTTCAAAAAGGAGGAGGTACTCAATTCGGCTGTATTTTTTTTATTACTTATAAAAGATCTTATTGCTTTTAACTATTTTGTATTAAGCAATAAAATATATGAAGAAAATCTATACAAAAAATGCACAAGACAAACAGACAAGGCAGACAGACATACAGACAAATATTATAAAAACCATAAATTTGGCCTCTGTATCGATAATAATGACTATTTCAATAAATTTTTTCAAAAAATATTTAATGTACAAATTCGACTCAGAATTTTATTATATGTATAGATTAGCAAAGTTATTGATTTCTCACATTTGGATTATAATCGCCTATTGTCGATTCCAATTACGCAACGAAGGTATGGGTCAAGGAATCCGCCTTAGAATTATATAGCGGGAATAGTTACAAAGCGAGAGAACTCTTAAATTTATGCGATCTACCCTCGGATTTATCTTAATCTCGCTTGTCGCGTATTTTTTCTTCGCTATCGGAAATTCAGATTTCGCGAACAATTTCCTCTTATTACTTTTTTTTCATTTCTTTATGCCTGAAGAGGAAATTGCTAATAAATTTCGCATTGACCTAAGTTCAATGTCGTTTTCTACGACGTATTGTATATTTTTAAATAAAAATTTTAATATTTTTCTTAATTGTATTCAGCTTTTTTTAATGTTACACTGTCGCGTACGGGCCTACCTTTAATACGAGGGGGATCAAGATATAGTTCACCACGAGTGAACCATAAGTTCGGGTTGGCAGACTTTACATGACTTTGGAAAAGTTGCTATGTACTCTCAGACATGCAGGTATCCACACGATGTTTTCCTTCAACCGTAACACAAGTAGTAATTATGTTGGAAATGAGTCGCACATGACCCGTGAGTGACCCGGGATTTGAACCTGCTTCACTCGGTTTCCCAAGTGACTGTCTTTCTTATGTTGATAAATAATATGTATTTATATTATTCATATTAAGCAATTCAAATAGAATAAATTGCTCTCTCTGTTTTGTGTTGCTTAGAGTGCTGATGATATAGTGTTACTTAACATAATTTACACGCTGTATCAGCTCAGCGGATGTGCTTTCTACACAAGCGGAGCCAGAGGCTAAAACTAGTTCATATACTATATTAATACAACTAGCATAACCCGCGGCGTCGCTCGTGCTAAAACTACAAAAAAAACTCTTTGGCTTTATGCTATTAGTAATAAAGTATGGGAGTCTGCTCGATTTCTTGATATTTATGGTTACTGCGCCGCTCCCTTGGGACGTAGTATAATGATATATAGTATTTAGTGTTCCTCAATAAACGGGCTATCTATTGCAAAAAGAATTTTTCAAATCGGCTTGTTCCTTAGATTAGCGCGTTCAAACAAACAAACTCTGCCTCTTTATAATATTAGTATAGATTAGTAACAATATTTACCATGTACGGCAATCAAGCATTCTCTGAGAAGTGGTCAAAATAATTTATTACTAACTTGTTACACTCTGTATTGACTTAATATTTTTTTATATACTCAAGAATTTTTGAAGAACAAAAAATAATTTAACCTTTACTATAAAGAAAAAAAAATCATATTATAATATTATTTATTTTTATCAAATAACTTGGAATTTTTATAGTGAGATATAATGTTTACGATTTTAGCTTTTAATTAAAGCGTTAGTGAAGAACACTATCGCATTTAAACACATGGTAAAATATATTTTGCTCTACTTTATAAAAGAAATTATTTTAAATTCGAATATTAATTCTTAGTATTTAATATTTTATTTTCAACGTTATCTCAAACGTTAATTGAAGAGGCAACGTAAAATGAAATAAATAATTAATTCTCTTGGTAGTTTAAAATAAAATAAACTTTAAAACGTTATATGTTAATGTGCACAGACCCTTTTATAAGCATCGTAGTCAATAATTTCTGGCTCGATTGACCATATAAATTTGTTTCATGAAGCGAAAACAACGAGGCATGGTGAATAAGCATTTTTGTATATATTTCAAGCGGTTTCCCATGTTTGATATTGAAAACCAGTATTCTATTCATATATCAAACTAGTGACTCACCCTCGCTCCGCTCGGGTTCGTCCCTAGGTTGCTTCCACAATACAAACTTTCACCCCCATTTTCACCCCCTTAAGGGATGATTTCTGGGATAAAAACTATTCTATGTGCTTTTCAGGGTACCAAACCACCTTATTACCAAATTTCATATAAATCGGTTCGGTAAAGTTTCGGAGCTTATTCAATACACACAAACAAAACGCAAACTTTTAACCGACTTCAAAAAGGAATTGGCTCTCAATTCGATTGGTATTTTTTATGTATGTACACCAATTACGCTGAGATTTATGATCCGATTTACGTGATTCTTCTTTAGTTTGATGTGGAATAATTGCCATTTGGTCCCATAAAAAGATAGTTTGGCCAAGTAGTTTATTTTGTTTGATTTGACAAGCCCAATACATCAGAATCGAATTTTAGAGTCAGAATTTTTAGTGTTACTAATAAAAGCGAATTTTAGTTTGTCAGTCTTCATACTTTGCTACTACTATTATGTCTACACTAAAAAGGGAAAAATAAAAACTTCTTAAGAAGATAATAGGAATCAGTTATTTTTAACTTTTTAGTGCTTTTTTGAAGTCGGTTTTAATTTTTTTCTTAAAAAGTTTATTATTCCTCTTTATAATATTAGGCAGATAAACAATTGTTAAAAAATGTCTTCTTCATAATATACATAATAATAATTCTGTAACGTCCCACTGCTGGGCGTAGAGCTTCTCTGCATGAGAGGAAGGCTATGTAGCCTATAGGCTACATTAGTCAAATAGCTATATAATATTAAACTATATGTTTATATTTAGAAGTATACTAATATAATGAAGCACTTGAAAATGTTAAAGTATGTAATTATGTTAAAGGCCCAAATACTTATATGTTTAGTAAATTGGACATATTTGAAATCAGTATGTGGAGTAGATAGAAGTTTCTTTCACATAAATAAAGGATCCGACAACGTTGATCCACATCAAAGGGAAAGATTTTTTTGATCCGAATTTTTACATTTCAAAATGCACTAAAATAGGCATAAGCAACCTTTTATAACTAAAATAAATATGAAAGGAACAAGGTCATTTATTAGCCCGCTCGTAGCCTCACAAAGGTCATAACTTTTATTAGAAATTCACGTATTGAAGTGAAAATATTAATATCGTTTGATGTATAATATACATCTCAAATGCGTATCAAATATGATTTATTATATTGAGCAACTGGCGACTCACCCTCGCTCCGCTCGGGTTCATCCTTTGGTATGTTTTAACAGGTAGTTCAGATTTCTCAGAGATGAGATATTTATCCGAAGTAAAAAGTATTCTAAATATCGACCCGGTTATTCGGGTAGCTATCATCGTACCAAATTTCATTAAAATCTATCCTGTGGTTTTCTAGTGATACGTTTCCAGGCAGACAGACAAACAAAAATTCTAAAAACTATAAATTCAGCCGTTGTATAGATACTAATGACTGTTTCAATAAGATTTTCCAAAAAATATTAAACAAATGCGACTCAGTTAAGGCAGTGGTAGCCCAGTGGCAACGCGCTCGCTTGGGAAACCGAGTGAAGCGGGTTCAAATCCCGGGTCTCGCACCTCTGATATTTTCATGTGCGAATCATTTCTATCATGATTACCACTTGCCTTACGGTGAAGGAAAACATTGTGAGGAAACCTGCATGTCTGAGAAAACCTAGCAAGTTTTCGAAAGACATGTGAAGTCCGCCAATCCGCACTTGGCCAGCGTGGTGGACTATGGCCTGATTCCCCTCGTATTGAAGGGAGGCCCGTGCCCAGCAGTGGGACATGAAAAGGGCTGAATACGACTCAGTTAGAATTTTATTATATGTAAAGAATAGATTATTTAAACATCTTAAAATTCGTTCATTTAAGAGAAGTTTAAGTTTCAAAGTGTCTTCACGAGACAGTTTGCAATGTCGTGTTCAGGAATTGTGACTCATCATCTTCATAAACTTACAAAGTAACTGAAAGTTTGTATGTTGTATTGTAGGAATTTGATTTATAAGATTTGTACAAAATCATGAGAAAACCATTCGAAAGGCATGTATATGCGAATGCGAGTCATCTAAAGTTCTGACTGAACCTAAGCATGAACTCATATATATATATACCTTATTATAACAATCACACTTTTCCTTCTTTTCTTATATTGAATCTCTATGTTTAGTGGAGGTACCCAACGATTAAATCTGAGTTTCTTGACCTTGCCAACAAGTATGCCAATTAAGCATAATACTGCTGCCTCAATTACACTATTATTTTAAACTAGCGACTCATCCTCGCTCTGCTCGAGTTTGACCCTGGTTTTAACGTTTATTATAGATTTCTCAGAGATGAGATATTTTCCCGGTCCTATATGTTGACCCGAATAACCAGCTACCATACCAAATTTTATCAAAATCTGTCCAGTGGTTTTCTCATGATGCGTTCCCAGATAGAGAGACAAACACAAATTGTAAAAACTATATATTCGGTCTGTGTATCGATAATAATGACTATTTCAATAAGATTTTCCAAAAAATATTTAATGTACAGATTCGACGTTAGAATTTTATTATATGTATAGATGTAAATGTTTATGAGTAAATGACTGAGTGTAGTACTTCTTCCCTTGGTTTTTTCCTATATATCTACCGAGTCAGTAACCATGGTTCTCTCATACATCACATAATTTTTGGAACGAAGTTCCTTATTTACCTATATTTTTCTTTCTTATAAAAAGTACTCGTTGTTTTAAATAATTGCTTTAAAAAAAACCATCCACCGCGTGTAGCATTTATGTCAAGGATAAATCCTTCATTTAAAATTCATAAGTCGATTGGTTATACATTTTGTACTAAAACATTTGTTTGTATTAGAACAATAGGGGACTTTATAATGTAATATTCATTGACATTTACAAAAAGAAATATATATGGCTGTGGATAATAATGTGTAGTTATTATTTATGAAACAAAAGTTGAAGCTGTTTATTTTTAACAGACTTCAAAAAAGGAGGAGCTTCTCAATTCGGATGTTTATTTTTTATGTATGTTCGTTCAGGCATAGCTTCGTCATATACAGATGGATTTGTATTTTTTTTTGTTCGAAAGAGGTTTATTCCAAAATCGTCCTATTTAAATTAAAAAAAAATCCATCCATTAATTCCAGTGTAGAAAATAGGGAATGATTAATTTTTTACCTACTGAATATTTAAAATACTCCCTTTTTATTTTGCTACTACTAGGTTTACATTAAAAATGGGAAAATTTAAACTTAAGAAATATATATAAAAACCGACTAAAAAAAACACTAAAAATTTTAAAATATTGTATCGTTTTTGTCGTAGTCGGTGCCAGCCGATACAAATTAAAGCACACCGACTTCGAATATATCTGATTGATCTGATGAATACTACCAATCAGTTATTTTTTTATTTTTTAATGTTTTTTTCTTTGAAGTCGGTTTTTTAAAGTTTTTGGGCTATTATAACATTTTATTGTATATACCAAACAATGCGATAAAAATATACAATTAATGTGGAATATACACTTAAATAGATTTCAAATATTATCTTTTTAAAAAATTCAAACAAAACATTTCCTCATTAAATTAAAAAAAAATACCGACAACTCTGGCGAGTCGGTGACATCAGTCTATATGGCAAATTTTGGAAATAAATATAGTATAGCTCCTACATTTTTTTTTTCTGTTTTATTCTGTTTAGTAAGAACCTCTATATCTAGTTTTTGTTTTCACTGCTTTTATCTTTATATTCTTCCACGTTTTATTTTTGTTTCTTGGGTACAAAAATACTATATTTTGGTTCCACTTTTCACTATGTTTTATTCTTACGTTTTCTGTTCTCGTGCATTTTCTGATTGTTTTGTTCTATTTTGTCTATTTTTATTATAATCAGCATGCTCCTCTCTATTCCACTCTGTCTCCACTATCTGATAAAAATTGAAAAAAAAAGATCTATAATAGAATCTATACTACTATACTATATTATAAAGCTGAAGAGTTTGTTTGTTTGGTTGTTTGGTTGAACGCGCTAATCTCAAGAACTACTGATCCGATTTTAAAAATTCTTTTTGCATTTGATAGCCTGTTAACTGAGGAAGGCTATAGGCTATATATCATCCCGAAAAAGTGTACAGGTCCCGTGGGATAGTTTTGTTTTTGTCTAGGGACGAACCCGAAGCGAAGCGAGGGTGAGTCGCTAGTCTATAATATACATCACAATTATTACAATTCAATTTTAAGATACATATAAAAATTAAACCATTAATTTCAAAGTATTTTTGTCTCCTGCACGTAATTTTATCAAAATAGGTTAAGCAGTTTATTCATAAAAGTTTACAAACAAACATACATAATTTTGCATATTAATGATGTGACACGCATTAGTATGGATAGGTAATTGCTTAACATAACGCAAACTCGAGTCTATTGTCGGATATAATGAGCCTTATAAACATGATCTATGCATATTGCATCTAAAACCACAACGTTACGCCCTGTATTAGTTATATAATCTCTATAGTTAGAATTCCTGTGGTATTTTGAGCTCGCTTGTATCTTATATATATTATAACGCTTACTAATAATTATTTAGTATTACATACAGAATATCTATATCCTTTGCGAGGTAACCAGAGCGAATAGAGTACTTAGCAATATTATCTTTATGTAATCTACGTTTTAGATGTATAATGATTTGATCCTTCAACTGAAGGAATGTCAAGAACTTTTTTAGGAGTAAAATAACTATTTGTAATCGAGTTAAGTGTCCCGCTTTACTTCGAACATTTACTATTTCACTTTAATAAAAAAAATATGTTGTACCTTTAAGGAACGTTCTTGTCTATCCTGTCTTGTGGCACTGAAATGATCTAACTTAAAATTGGAGATGACCTAACACGGTCTACCGTGTTTGGTTCACAAGAAGTACTTAGAGTCATGCAGTTTTCATAAAATAAAGTGGTCGAAGATGTTATACCTTATTTTACCTTAATTTGACTTCAACAACATATTTATAGTGAATGATAAAGCTAAAGAAAAAGTGGAAAAATCTAAATTACTTAAAGGAAAACATCGTAAGGAAACCTGCATATCTAAGAGAAACTGACAAGTTTTCGAAAGACATCTGAAGTCCGCCAACCCGCACTTTGGTAGCGTGGTAGACAAAAGCGGAG
This sequence comes from Argynnis bischoffii washingtonia, assembly GCA_033884665.1. Lineage (NCBI taxonomy): Eukaryota > Metazoa > Arthropoda > Insecta > Lepidoptera > Nymphalidae > Argynnis > Argynnis bischoffii. Next base: position 3,085,280 of record CM066622.1, read on the forward strand.
GAAAAAGGAGGATTATGCCAAGCAATTTGTCTGTACAAAAATGCTGAATACAAGCAATGTTTTAAAAGAAATATAAATACACTAGCGACTCACCATCGCTTTTCTTCGGGTTCGTCCCTAGACAAATACAAATCTATCCCACGGGAACTGAACTTTTTCCCGGGATGATATATAGCCTATATAGCCTTCCTCAGTTAACAGGCTACTCAATGCAAAAAGAATTTTTCAAATCGGATTAATAGTACCTGAGATTAGCGCGTTCAACCAAACAAACAAACTCTTCAGCTTTATAATATTAGTATAGATTTATAATTAAAACGATAACATAAAACACAAAAACAATTATTTACAACAAGAATATAACTCTATAATAGACATCGCTAATGAACTATGTAATTTTGTAAAGAGATATTTCTATTACTTTACACATCAAAGACAATTTTAGACTATTATTTGTAATTATTTTTAGAGAAAAACAGTTTAGTAATCAACAGATAGATTAAGTATCAAAGGAAGTTTTCAGAATCACGGGTATCTGTGTTTTTTTTTTGTAAATATACTTCGTGTGACACGTTTGAAAAAAAATTTTACGATGCGCGTTCACACCAACAGCCAAAAACTGACATGATGAAGTTAGTTGAAAGTGACATGATGAAGTTAGCTGCATTCTTTTTACAGAGAGTTGTGACATGCGGGGTGAAATTTTTAGCTATTTTCGTTCTATTACGCCAAGGAACTATAATGTCTTACGTTTTTTTTTTATTTTTTTAGTAATACTCGGCTTAGCCTGCGTAGTTTATTTGTGTTTGACCAGTTTTTGCTCGCAATTTTCTCACGTGGTGAGTGAGGTGGGGGTCAAATGTAGCCTATGTTCGTTCCCAAGATGCAATTTATGTGTTTTCCAAATTTTGTCGTTTGTTTAACGGTTTAAGCGTGAAAAGATAATAGACAAAGCTACTTTAACATTTATAATATTAGCATGGATCACTGTTTGATGCTAAATAGTCTTCCTAAATTAAAAAAAAAAAAAAAAAAAAAAAAAACTGTAAAATTATAGATATTTTTTCATATCGGTCTGATGGTTCCCGAGGTTTGTGTGTTCAAACAAAAAACAAAGAAACTGCTCAGCTTTATTATATTAGTATAGATTTAATTAATTTTATTTCTATTACGAGTAATCGATTTCCTCAATGAGTTTATAAGTAATGAAAATGTTATTGAACAACTTTAAATTATGACTAATGTAAAAGTTTTCAGTGAAATCAAAAAATCTTGTGATTACGTTACGCTAGTGGCTCCTTTTTTGAGCCTCCCGATGTGTTGTGTGTTCATCTTATCGTGGTGGAGAGGCTCGTTACTGGCAATCTAGCCGGGCGTGAAGGCAAAAGACACACTTAAAGACGCCTCATCTTAAAAGGCGGTGTACCATGAGGGTTGCTCCTGGTACTTCTTTGATAGCAGATTGGATTGTGAAAGTTGTGGTCTGCTTCGATAAGCTTGCCGTCGGGGCGTCTGGGTTGAGTGTCTAAATGATACTGCGACGCCCCATTAAGACGGGGTAGGTTCTGTTGGGCTTTAGTGGTAGTACTGGCTTTTCTAGCCACTGAGTCACACGTAATCACTTGTATGTATGCAGGTGATATTAATAAATGTATTACTCAACGTAAAAAAAATGGTTCTTTTTAACTGTATAGAAAATTGTTAGACAGCAGTTGAGTTAATCTATTTAAGAATTACTTCAAAATCATTTAGATTTAAAAAAATTGATTCTCATAAAATAATTTAGATAGTCATTATTAAGAATAAATTGACGTTTTACGGGAAAAGCTTAAGATTTTGCAATTAAAAGTTTTACAGTTATAGATTCGTCATGGATTATTATAAGCTTTTGAACAATTTTATTTAGAAAGATATCTTCTTCTACGAAATGGTTTTCTTTCAAATCATACTAATTTCGAAGTTTAGTTTTTTTTTACTTTCCATTTTCCAATTAATGTATACCGATATTAAAAAGAGGCAGAGTTTGTTTGTTTGAACGTGCTAATCTACTAATCCGATTTGAAAAATTCTTTTTGCATTAGATAGCCCGTTCATTGAGGAAGGCTATTATATAATAAATAGTCTATCTATTCTATACTAACCGTTGAAACGTACCGAGGGACGAACATGAGCAAAGCGAGGGTAAGTTGCTAGTATACTGATATTTGAACACCTTGGCTATTTCACAATTATTGGACATTATTCGTGCTAAGTACATGTAACTAATTTGGATGGTCTGAATTATTTAGTAATATTTACCATTACCATATGAGATTGAATATACCTTTATAATTTACATATAGGTACACTTGTTCTTTTAATATGTCTAAACTTTATGTTATAAATTAGATTTGACATTATAATATATATCTATGTAAGTGGTAAGAGTTTACAAAAAACTATACATTTTTTTAATTACAACAATCGTATTATATTTTCATGTGCTCTTGAAATACGCGAGATGTCGCTGAATATATAGCAAATATCCAGAAATAAGTTCGATCTACCCATACCATGTTATTAGAAAAGTTACTGTAAGTAAATTAAACAGTTAAATGTTTGACTAATAAAAATAACTAGGGTTTGTGCAATGGTCGAAATTGAACCATAATTATTATTGGAAAATGATAAACAATAATGTTGAATTATTTTGTCTTTACTTAGCTTTATGAAAAAAACAACTGTTTCGATTTTTTTATTGATAACACTAAAGCTCGTCCATACCTTCCTAAACAATATAAAGAAATTTGGTTAATATACAAACGAAAAAGAGATACTGAGCAATTTGCCTTTACTTATTCATATATAAACTAGCGACTTACCCTCGCTTCGCTTAAATTCGTCCCTAGGTACGTTCTTATTTATATATAAACTAGCGACTCCCCCTTGTTTACGGGGCACGTGCGGTACGTTTTAACGGTTAATATAGATTGACTATATTATATGATATATAGCCTGTAGCATTCCTCAATGAACGGGCTGTTTAATACAAAAAGATTTTTTCAAACAAACGACCGAGTAAACGAATGGACGAACAAACAACCAACCATCAAACAAACAAACTCTGCCTTTTTATAATATTAGTATAAGATACTTAAATGAAGAACCAATGGCAGTATCTATAACATAAGTTTTTTAATCGTAACATCCGCTTTTAGAAACATTATATAGACTGCATCTGAAATGGAATGCATAATAAGTAGCTTTTTAACTCAAAAATTTAAGCTTATAATTATTGAGGTATCGAATAAATTTAATAATGAGCTTACACAAAAAAAGTTTGATAGCCTTTAATGTAGCTGTGGACGTTCCATTATTATACTCATAGCAACTAAAATAAAAGTTAATATTTTAGTAAAAACTAAAATAAGAGTTTAATAACTCTCTTAATAGTGACGAATGCTCCTAACATCCTACTAATATTATAAATGCGATAGTTTGTGAGGATGTCTGGATGTGCGGATGTATGGATGTTTGTTCCTCTTTCACGAAAAAACTACTGAATGAATCTTAATGAAACTTTACAACAATATCGCTCATACATCAGAATAACATATAGGCTACTTTTTATCCCGGAAGAATGTACGGTTCCCGTGGGATAGATTTGTTTTAGTTTTACTTAGTAACTAGTTTTACTTACTAACGATAAATAAAACAATTTGTTCTTATTTGACAAGATCAAAATCTTTAATATCTATCATTTGTACCTCAGACATTCTTTAGAATGTTAAACTGCAAGTTTTAACGCGACTGTAAGCCAAAAGTGGATTCGTACCAGCTTTAAACGGCAAATGGTGCATTGCAGAATAAAGACGGTTTTAATTAATTTTCCGCGACTAATACTTATGTCTGTTTCAGTCCGACTAAAATAGTCTTCATTTAGAATTCAACTCTTGTCAAACGTGTTAGAGACCAATTTAGAATGGTAGAATACATTTTAATGGAAGGTAGCTTCGTTGTCGTGTAACATAGAATGTAGATTAGTATGGAAATAGTTCATGCGTATTCAGTAATGCGTAGCTCAGACTATTTGATATTATATAATACTTTAAGACTTTATACCATATAAATAAGGGACTGAAATCATCAATAAAAACCAGTAGTTTTTACTATAAATGATATTATAATTCAATATTATGCGAAAAGAATAAGAATGAATTATTATTAATTCATATTTATAAGTCCGATTTAGTATTATTAAAATTATCTGTATATTAGAAATATTAATACGACGACAATTAGTTTTTAAAAAGAGGTATAATAAATGCCATAATAATTAACTTAAATATTCTCCTTCAGTTTGATTACTACTATAAAAACAAATAATTTCAACTTAAAAATAAAGTTTTTTAACTTAAAATAAATACATCCACATGTAAATACTAGATTATATCTAACATAATCAAGAAACTTTCACTACATTAATTTTATGCCACGTTCAAACTAACTGTTCTATTTCGTCGAGGGCTTTGTGGTTGCACTGAATAAACGCCAAAAGGTAAATTGCTAACGAGGTCCAGAACGTTGCGTGACACATTTGTCAAGGCTGTATACATTTTGTAGACATAAAAGTTGCACGCAAAATTAATATGGGCACGACCTAATGGATGGCTATTGATAAAACTTAAGTAACGTTTGGGGAAGTTGCAATGGAATATTTAGGGGTGAATTTGTTAATATAGGTTTCCTTGGGATTATTATTGTTTCCCCCATAACGTGTGTTCATCTTGTCGCGGTTGGGGCTCAGTCGGGCGCAAAGCCAAGAAACGCACTGGGAGGTGGCCCACTTTGGTGGATGGTGTACCATGCTTGCTCCTGGTACTTCTCTGTCGGTAGAGTGGACCGTAGAAATAACCCCATGGTTGTTGTGGTCTAGTTGATAAGACGTGGGAGGTTTTGTTGAGTTTTAGTGAGTAGTACTGGCTTTTCTTGCCTGTGAGTCCTACATACCCACCTGTATGTCTACAGGTGGTATGCGTAAAGTCGCATTTCCATTAAAAAGTATTATTGCTTATTAGCCACCTACTCTCGCTACACTCAGAGTTTTACAACTCGATTTATTAAGTTAATATTACCGTATTTGATATTTTAAGACCTTTAATACGTGAAAATAAAAAAATCGTACTGATTATTATTATAAGCATAAAAATATACTATATCTGAAAAACAGTTGAAATAGTTATATTGAATATGCCTTTTATGCGTAATTCACAGTTTTTTTACAAATGCGCTTACAATGAACTTTTCACAACACTTTGACTTCGGATATAGTTAATTTTTAATTTCAATAGAAAAATAAAAGTTTTTTAAAGTTTGTTATCACAAGCAAGCTTTTTACTACTTCGTTTTTAATTTCGTACATCAGGGCTTATTTTCAAGCCTAATACGCAAATATCTAAAGCTAAGGATATACTTTCGCTTAAGTAAGCTTAGCTAGGTAAGTTCGAGTTAGAGAAAAAGGTCACCGACAATTTCAACTCATCTATATAGGTAGCGGTGGAGTTGCTACATTGAGTTATCTTATTCTTATCCTAGATAAAGCTATCTTAAGGCAAAAATCTTCGACCAGTATGTTTTGCTATTGAGCTTCAAAAGAAAGCTCAAGATCATCTGTAGTACAATGAAAACGGTTATATTTTGCATAAGAACGCGAAGGTACATATAAATAAAAAGGGACCAAGGTTATCGATAAAACCTGTCAAATCTCCCAGTTGAAATGGCGACCCCATCCTAGCATAAAAGGTAAAGCAACAAAGTAAAAAAATATATTCGCATCAAAATCTTCTAAACATATAAAAAAAATAGTGAGAAAGTGAAATCTGTACAACATTTTTTTTTAAACAATGACTTTAACGTGTTGTGTACAGAATACCCTAGGAACCCTAGAGGACCCTAAAACAATAACTATTAATTTTATGTCAGTTTGATTTCGTATACCTTTTACTACAAGAAAATCTTTCGTAACCAAGGGAACAGTAGTACATATAAGTAGTTCTGTCGAGTCGCCTTTAGAAATTTTCATGGCTAACGCTGACTAAACCTTAAGAGATACATCAAAATAATGTACTAGAAAATTGTAGGTCTTAAAAAGGTCTACAGAAAAAACCGCAATAGTATATTATGTCTATCTCCTAAGGTACATAATATTTATTTTGATTTATTTAAAACGTACTACGTCGCACCCAAGCGATGGTTAGCCGCTAGTTATTAATAAAGACATACTTTATAAAAAATAAATATATTAAATATCCACTGACTTACCGTCGTTTTACTCGCTATATCCTTCTCAAAGGTCCCATCCATGCATCTTTATTCCAATTATCAATCAAAATTGGTGTTTAGCGGTTTAGGCGTGAAAACGTAACACACGGAAGGAGTTATTTTCGCGTTTATAATATTAGTATAGATATACATTTAAATAGTTAAATAATATATATGACAAAGGAGAATTTTGTAACCATTTTCTGCTATAAAACCTTATTATTGTTTAAAGTCACTATGTTATTTAGTTTACTTTTTATTACTTTAAAAATCATTTTAAATTATTATACAGTATATGAAAGTCTTATCGGAGCCTGTGAACTATTATAATAATGAGCTCTAAATTATTATAATTATCGTTTCAAGTTTATAACATTGTGATTTCCCTGATTAAATTGAGTATTGAGCATTGGATATTTTATTATTTGAGCCCTGATCATAGTATATAGATAACGCGTCATATATTATTCAAAAAAAATGGCATATTTTTTGAAACATGTTTTAAGAATTAAAAAATGTTGAACTGGCTTCGCAGTGAAGCTGACGTTAACAGAGTATCGTAACGACTCATTCTCACATACGGCCCGTAGCTCTCGTAGCGTGACTTCTCACCTGCTTCAAACACCGTAGAAGTGCTACGCCATAACAATTAGCACGAATTACAAATATAGTCCTTATTTACATTGGAAAAGATGCTAAAATCCTATATAATATACTATTTTATGAGCCAATTACTTTTTCCACTTGGTTACAGTACACTACATTTTTAATATATATGACGTATAGTAATTATGTAGTCACAAATAACACTCATTTAGTTCAAGTCGTGTATTGAGAATGTTAAATAATTACCTACCATTATGTATGTAGGTGCCTTGTCATTAAGGAATTTTGAAGGTTAATGTTTGTTTGACTGTATATATTTTTCCTATTTATGAAATTGTTATATTTAAGAATTCCTTTTGTTTTTGAATCTAAACTTCTTTACACACGCTTGAAATGGGAGGTAAGCTTTAAATTTACGTACGTTCGTTGCCATGGTAACCGTTGTTATTGTCTGACAAATGATATATAATATTATATTCCTTCCTTAAATGATATTCTAAAAAAATTTATGATTGTAATATGCCTAATATGTGTTATTTTTAGTATCTTAAATTGAATTTCATAAAGAGTACCGATAACTTACATAAGTTTTACTTCTTGCTCGTGTACACATTCATACACGCACTCTTAATTTTTTTTAAAGGTAGCTTTGGCTATTCATTCAGTGGTTCACACACTTTGTCCTTCACTCCATCAGGAATATAATGGTAGATGATAATAAATATTTCTGTAATTTGTAATTTTCATACTCTATCAAGAGATAAAACATTGCTGGTTATAATAGATATGTATACGTACGTAGGTACGTATAACATTCACATGTGTACTAGTTAGGCGGATTGAACTATGATCGTATTAACATGGAATCTTAATGGGACGATAGAAAGTTAGTTCAAATAAATAGTGGATGGAGTTGTACATATTAATTATTTATGTAATAAAAGATAAAAATAACAAATATTAACCTATATTCACAATCCCTTAAAGCGATCTATAGATATATTTAGCGTAATACCTAGTTTTAACCTTCACTCAAAAGTTTAAGAGTATGGCAATGAACATTGTATATAATATATAGAAAAATAAGATAAAGAAGAAAAATTTTGAAATATATCAAAGGTAAGTAATATAGTGTAACAAAATGAGATATTCTTATGGAAATAATATTTGTCTCAACTGAGACTTGAACTCTGACTACAAAATAATCTTCTGACATCGCTGGCCAAATTTAAAATAGTTAACAGTTTGGCTTAGAATTTTAGCGCAAAGTTTTATTTAATACTAGCAGCTCACCCTCGCTTCATCCCTAGCTTGATTTCCCATACAAACTTTCATCCCCATGTTCACCCCCTTAAAAGATGATTTCCGGGATAAAAAGTATTCTATATCCTTTCCGGGGTCTCAAACTATCTTCTTACTAAATTTTATTTAAATCGGTTTTGTAGATCTAGAGATTACCCCCTATAACTTCACAAACTCACAAACTTTACCTCTTTGTAATATTAGTATGGAATAAGATCTAGCAAACATCATTTGATTCTTAAACTACTTTGATTTCCTGTAAAAATTGAATAATTAAAAAGTCAAGCGGCTGCTATATTAAAACCGAATAGTTAATAAATGAAAATTCTTTGAAAATAAATTACGTAATTAAATAAACGCAAATAAAATATGAATATTAAACTCGTACTTTTGTACCGAGCCCGCTGACCTCTAAAGATCCAAGGTGAAAACTTCCAGTCTTTTCACTTCAGTTCACCTAAGCCTATTTATTTTTCAAAGAGGAGTGTTTTCAAAGAACGTTATTCAATTAGAATTATGACATATCTACTACTACTACTGAGTGTGGTCTAACGAGATTCTTTAAACTACATTTTCTTAGAACTTTTTTTCACGTTTTTTGAAGTGAAACTTCTTTAGAATCGTTGTGATTTGAAACTCGATGAAATGAAAATGCGACACTAAAAAGAGACACATAAATATATAGGATTAAGCCGGCGAGAGAATGAGATAGAATACATTGCCATGTTGCCATGGTAACCGTTGTTATTGTATGACAAATATATAATATTATATTCTTTCCGTATACGATATTTTATACATATATGATTGTAACATGCCTAATATGCCTTATTTGATTATTGGTTTGTTTTAATTTAATTGCGATATTTGCCAAGGAAATTTTACTTCAACCGCGCGTAAAGGTTACACGCACCTATTTTATTTCTTTTATTTTTTTAAATAATTTAATGATAAATAGTTTAATTATGATAAAGAATGTGGTGTTAGTTAATCTAATTCACTTTTTTAGTGTTTTTGGGTCAAGTATTTTGGAATATATAAACTCTTCAATGTTTAAGGTCTAATATAAAGTGTTAGTAGTAGTAGTGTAGTTCATATATAAAGATTGCGAGTTGAATAAAAACATGTAGGTAAAACAGAAAACTTTCTAGGTTCCCTCAGACATGCAGGTTTCCTCACGATGTTTTCCTTCACCGTAAGGCAAGTGGTAATCACGTTAGAAATGATTCGCACATGAAAATATCAGAGGTGCGAGACCCGGGATTTGAACCCGCTTCACTCGGTTTCCCAAGCGAGCGTGTTACCACTGGTATATACACTTTTTTTTGAACAAAATAAAAAAGTAAAAGCTTTTTTTTAACAGAAATTTATTTTCCTTTGAACCTCATTAGGAAAAACAATCACCCATAATAATACGGTATTATTATCCTTCACCTGAGTAATTATAGGGCAATCATGTAAGGGTGTTGTATAATTATAGTTGTGTACGACTAAGGAAAGTATTTATTAAGTGTATATTATTTAAGTATATATTAAAGTATATATTATTTATGTAAATTAATGCTTTTACTTGTTTTAAATTTCAATTTTTTACATTTTTGTTAAGAGTAGCAATGACACTTTATTGTGTTTATCTTGCGATTGAGTTCGATTGAGGTGTAGAGTACATTTTAAAGCGTTTATACAAATTCGCTTATTTTTTTAATGCTGAGTTTTCTCTACAAAAGGCTTGGAGAATATTCCCTGACTTCGTTCATAGTACTAGTGACAAGTACGCTGTTTTGCATCTCTTCTTCTTCTTAAAGTGCCATCTTCTTCCGAAGGTCGGCGATCATTACGGCAACTTGTATCTTTGATGCCGCGACTCTGAATAAGGAACGAGTGCTTTTTCCAAACCATTGGCGTAGGTTTTTCAGCCAAGATGTTCTTCTTCGACCCACACTTCGTTTTCCTTGGATCTTGCCCTGAATGATGAGTTGTAGTAGGTCGTATTCTCGGTTTCTCATTATGTGGCCGAGATATTCAAGCTTTCTTTTCTTCACTAAATACACAACTTCTGGTTTTTTCTTTATGCGACTAAGCACGGTTACGTTTTTTATTTTATCTCTCCAGGATATCCTTAACATTCTCCTGTATACCCACATTTCGAAGGCTTCAATCTTCTTACAGCTCGATTCTGTGAGGGTCCATGCTTCAACGCCATACAGGAGAATGGAGAAAACATAACAGCGTGCTACTCGCACTCGAAGCTGGATGTTTAGCTTTTTATTGCACAGAAGTGATTTAAGCTTAAAGAAAGCAATACGGGCTTGTTCAATGCGGCACCTTATTTCAAGACTGTGGTCTCCCGTATCATCAACCCAGCATCCCAAATATTTGTATTTGCTAACTTTTTGCAGAGGCTGTCCATTACATAATAGAGAAGTGTTAGCAGGTGGTATTTTGCAAACTGTCATATATTTAGTTTTCCTGGTGTTGATACTGAGGCCATACGTTGAACTAACAGATTGGATTTTATCTATAAGGATCTGAAGTTCCTCCATTGTAGATGCAAGTAGTACAGTGTCATCGGCATAACGTATATTGTTAATAATCTGACCATTCACTGTGATACCTACGTCCACCTGATCCAGTGCTTCACTGAAAATCATCTCTGAGTATAAGTTAAAAAGAATTGGCGAGAGAATACATCCCTGCCGTACTCCACGTAAGATTTCCAAGTCATCTGTTAGTCTGCCCTCTATACGTACATTCGCCAATTGGTTCCAATACAGGTGTTTAATAAACCTTACGTCCTTAAAGTCTTTGCATCTCTAACTATTTTTTTTTGAGTAGGCTAATTTCCCAACGGAACTATGTGCGTAGTGGGATTATGTGAGATTTACCATTCATATTATATATGTATGTTTATCCCAAAAATCACATTGATATGTTATTCCAACACTAGCCGAGAATGACAAAACAATAAGTTAGAATTTTTAATTTATTTCCTATAGATTTTCTTCTTTGGAAACCATTACGAAGAGAAGTAGAGTTAAAGTTATTTCTATAGAAAAATACTATTCAATTTCATCTATAAGCTTTTACGTGAATATGATTCTGTATGTTTATTCAATGTGCATATTTCTTAGTTTTCCGATATAAGGGTTGCGTTTAAAGCCTGCTATAGAAAAAATTCTAAGCCATAGAAATAAGTATTTTTTCATAACAGAATAGAGTATGTGTATTGACATAAAAAAAATAAGATGAGTGGTGATGGTAGACTTAAGCATGAAAAATGTTAATAATGGCGCAAATTATAATAACTTTATATTTAACTAGCAAAACCCGCGGCTTCGCTCGCGCTAAAACTACAACAAAAAAACTTTTAAAAGGTAGGCTTCATACAAATTATCATCCCTTATTTTATCTCCTTATGGGATGAATTTCAAAAAAAACACTAAAATACGTATTTATTTAATTGAATTGAAGAGCATTAATACCAAGTTTCAAGAAATTCTGATCATAAATATTTTTTGGGTTGTGTTATAACATGTATTCCCGTGGGAATGAGATAATCTCCCGCGGTCAAAAGTATCCTATATGTTGACCCGGATATTCAGCTATCATCATACCAAATTTCATCAAAATCTCTCCAGTGGTTTTTCTGTGATGCGGTAATAGACAGACAGACAGACAAAAACTCTAAAAACTATAAATTCGATCTCTGTATCGATAGTAAAGTCTATTTCAATAAGATTTTCCAAAAAATATTTAAGGTTCAGATTCAACTCAGAATATTATTATATGTATATAGATTAGATAACTAAACTTACCCTCTTTTTTATTAGCTCCCTTTGCTTCTGGTACTTCTCTGATAGCAGAGTGGGCTATAGGAGCAATCCCTTGGTTGTTGTGGTCGACATTGGTAGGCCTGCCGTCAGGGCGTCATAATTGAGTGATCCTACAGCGTCCCATAAAGACCGGGAAGATTCCGTTAGGTTTAAGTGGGTATTACCGACTTTTCTAGCCGGCAAGTCCCACATAACCACCTGTATGTATGCAGGTGGTATGTACATGTATTTCTCAACGTTAAAAAAAAGGACTCGAACCCAAGAACACCAAATCTTTGAACCTGAATTGGACCAAGGAGGTCTTCTCAATTTAAAACGTCTGTAAGACGAGCTACAACACTATACACGCAATTTTCGCATTTACATGAACATCATACAGACTATAACCATCAAAAAGATTTTAGTATTATAATGAAATTACCCTATACGCGTTATAATAAGCATCTATTTAAGATAAAAGCATTGAGTGCATTCGTGCAAAGTGTTTCCTGCTCTTGTAATAAAGGCTAATATTCCATGTAATAAGAATCATTTTGGGGGAATGTACGAGATTAAATTTTCTTTGAAATTCAAACATAAGTTAAATATACTTTGGAAGAATATTATAAAGAATATTTGGTTTTGTTATATGACCTTTATTTATAACAAAGACCTTTCAAAAATTGTGAATTTGTTAATATATACATATAAATAAAATTGAAATGTCTATTTGTAATGTCAAATAACAAGTTTTTACTAAATACATAAAAAGTTATATACTATACTATAAAAAAATTTGAAAACTTTGTCTGTCTGTTTGTTCAGAAACAGCTAATCTGATTTTGACGTCACTTTCATTGGCAGATAGCTGATGTTAAAAGAAGTAACTTCGGCTACTTTTATTTTAGAAAGGGAATTAGGATTCCCCTCAAAAAAATTAAAACATACGAGAGGAGCAAGGGTAAGTTGCTCTCGCTAGTATAACAATAATAGTGATATACGTTATTCAGATTAATATCTAAATACAATGTGCCTAATTAATGTGTCCAAAACAATATTTAAGCACATTTCAATAAAAACAAACGTTTTCAAAATAATTTTTTATCAGATCATACAATATTTTCTTAAAATAGAACAAAAATCCTACTTTTCAAACAAAGTAAGATCTTTTTGTGTTATTAGTATAAAATCGTCGGTAAATTTTATTCTACCTAACACTTATCATAATGTAAAGCAAATATTGGCCATTAAAATATTCGGTTTACTTTGCTCATATTCTATTATGTTCTGCTCTCCTTTTAAATTAAATCTTTCTATATATCTATATATAAATAAAAATGAACGTTCGTATGTTTGCCCTCTATACGTTTCTAAATCATTGTTTCGATTGTGATGAAACTTTGGTGGGTTATCTTGTATACGCCTGCAAATGTTAAAAGCTCAAAAAAAAATGAGTTCCTAAATCATTAAAGCTTATCTTTACAAAATTTTATAAATATTTTTTTTATTATTTAAAAGTTATAAACAACTACATGTAATCTCTCAACGAATAAAAGCATACTTAAGAGTATTAAACTAATAGTTACTACGAGTATTAAAAGTATTAACCTAGCTAGCTAGCTTGCCTCGGGTAAGTGCCAAATTTCATAGATATGTGTTTAGTGTTTAAAGCGTAAAAAAGTGATATGATGCAGTTTTTAAAGCGTAAGATAGATGCCCTCCTGACCGATTTTTGCGACGGCGGCCAATCTTATTGAGACTAGCCTGTAGTCTGTACAGGAAAAATGTAACATGCAAACATTCATACTTTTATAATATTTTATATATAAGTATAGATTAGTAAAAAGCCACGAAATGTTAATATAAGCCATACAAAAAATAATAAACAATTATTAGGAGATTGTTATTACATGAATAAAACTTAGCAGAATGTTGAAAAATAATCCATATAATTCATTATCCATATTAAGATTATAAATGTGAATGTGTGTTTGTTTGTTTTTTTTTTATAATTTCACGTCGAAATAGAGTGACGGATTGGCGGGAATTTTTGTGTGGAGATAGTTGGAGAGCTGGAGAGTAACATAGGCTTTCTACCGCGCAAAATTATTTCATTCCTACGGGAAAACATTATAATACAACCCAAAAAAATTTTTTTGGATCAGAATTACTTAAGACTTGGTATTAATGCTCTTCAATACAATTAAATAAATACGTGTTTTAGCATTTTTCGACATTCATTCCATAAAGGTGGTAAAATAGGGGAAAGTTTATATGGAACCTGCCCTTTTAGTTTTTTTGTAGTCTTAGCGCGAGCGAAGCCGCGGATTCTGCTAGTAATATTATAATTCATTCCGTTTCTTTAAGACACTCAATTCTTCATTCTTGCTAACTACGCTAAAAGTATGAGGGAATATTAATACTGTATAAATATGTACCATAAAAAGCTCCCCTACGCACCATTTAAAGAGGGTAAGTTCAAGCAGCTACGTTGAATCGTGTAATGAGTCACTACACTCAGTTTTTTTCAGGTCATCGTCAATAAAGATAACGTGCTTTATAGAGAAAATGTATTTTTGAAAGTTTTTTAACGTTTAAAACCGCCAAATGACATGAGCATGAGTTATTAAAAAAGTGGAAGCTATAATTACTAGAGTTATTATTTATTTTTATGTCTACACACTATGAATCGATTTTGTTATATATTATGTACATTGATTATTTTTTAATGAATTGATATACTATACATTATACATATGTACCTCAAGGGTGTTCACTGAAAATATTTAAGTCTTTTCATAGAGAGTTTTCTAGTCAGATTAAGAAAAGGACTTATACGTAATCCTTGCCGCAGTTTTACTACAAAAAGAAATTTGAGTTCAACAATAAATCGCTCTCTTCTTTGACAATTAGGCAAGAAACATATTATATAGGCCCATAACCATACTAGTTACCGGGTGCCTCTTTACTTTGGAATTAGCTGTACTCTAAGAAACTAACAGGAATATTGCAATTAACATATATTGGTATAAGTATATTGATATAAAAAATGGACAACAATATCTCATCAGAATATTATAAATATGTATGTAACCCCATTAATAAGTAAATTATGCATTAATATAAATGTCAATTGATGCATTTTAATATAAAATAACTATTTTCTTGATCAATTTCCAAACAACAGTTATTATTCAATAAAAATTGTTAAAGTTTAGAGTATGATGCAATGTTATTCAATACGAATGTTAGTTTGTAAAGTTTCTGAAGTAAAACTTCTTTACGCACGCTTGACTTGGGGGGTAAGCTGGTTAATGCGTTACGAAAAAAATGAACGTACGTTTGTTGCCATGGTAACCGTTGTTATTGTCTGACAAATGATATATAATATTATATTCTTTCCTTAAATGATATTCTATAAATATATGATTGTAATATGCCTAATATGCGTTATTTTTAGTATCTCACGTATCCTAATTATTTAAAACGTAAATTGAATTAGTAGTACCAATAACCTACAGAAGTTTTACTTCTTGCGCGTGTACAAATTCATACACGCACTCTTTACTTTTTTTGGTTCGTATAAGTTTAAAAACGTATAAATTTAAAAGTTAGCATGTTTTTTTTACATATGTTTTATTTGCATATGACTTATCATCGCCTTAGAACTTATTTGTTCCAACTAACAATACTTGCTGCACTTCATAGTAGAAATTTTTTGATCTATTTAAAAAAAAAACTTTATTTTTAAGACCTACATAATATATTCATAAAGATAAAATACTGTTTTTTTTTTTGCCATTTTAAAGTAAAATATGTAATTTTTATTAATAGAGTTGACATTTAAATGTTAACAATTTTGTAATAAAAACTCTTTCGGTAAATTGGTCGTTTAGACAAATATGCACTAAGACGACGAATCTATGTCAAAGTTTTTGTAAAGAAATATTTATTCCATCGAACCATGCAAAAAGTTCCTACAATATATTGCTATTTTTTTAAGAATTTGAATGTAACTTCAAGGAAATTGCTTAAAGTACTAAACTTGCACTTAAATTATATATCCTTTATAAGAGATCGCTGAATGCGTTCGTAGCATGCAATTTCCCATTGGCATGATTCTGTTCTAACAATGGAGTCAAAATATAACTTATGCTATAACACACCTGGGTGCAATAATATAAGTTGTACGAGTACAATTGTATAACGATATAGCAATAAATAGAAGCACCTTGCTATTTTCCTCATCTAAGCAAATAATACGTACTATTCTTTCTTAACTAAGTAAATAATATTTAAGACATCAATATTAAATCAAAATCTGATTAGCATTTTAAAAATATTCACTCACCCTTGCTTCGCTCGGGTTCGTTCCTAGATTTATTCCTCATACAAATTTTCATCCCCATTTTCACCCCTTTAAGAGATAATTTCTGGGATAAAACTTCTATGTCTTTTCCAGTGTCTCAAACTATCTTCTTAGCAAATTTCATCTAAATCGGTCTTGTAGTTTCGGAGTTTATTCGGTACAAAGAAACAAAAAAAAATCTTTCCTCTTTATAATATTAGAATAGATTTGCCTCAAAAAAACGTCCGTTATTCGATGTTTTAGCTTATAAAAATAAACACCATCAGATACATTCATTTAACCTACTACGTGGAGAGACAGAAAGTGATGTTAAAGTTTGTCTGTCTGTAACATTTTCATACTTGAACCGCTACACATATTACAATGAAATTTTGCTATAACATACATACATTTCATATTCATCCCATTTCGCATACCAACAAATCCGCGGGCAAAAATAATCCATACTATATATTATAAATATGCAAATAACTCTGTCTGTCTGTCTATCTGTTACGTTTTCACGTCTAAGCCGCTGAACCAATCGTAATGAATTTGGGTATAGAGATAGATGGGAACTTGGAGAAGGCCTACTTCTCGTCGCGAAAATAAAATTTGAAGGGGGTGAAATGATATTCTGTATATATTTACTGCTACAGATATAAGGATGAGTTATATATTTTGGTACATTATATTTACAGAAAATAAACAGTGATATTTTATAATGAAGATCAAGGGAAGTAAGTGTGGGACATTAAGGACATTAAGGGGCGCACCCGAGTGAAGCGTGGTAAGCCGGTAGTAGCATATAAATTCATCATTATCATTTAGGTCAACTTAATAAAACATTCTACGTATATCCTACGCGGGATTCGAAACCATAGTATCTTGTATTTGAAATTTATCGCACTACACCATGGCTATCCTATGAATACATAATAGTCCGCTGTAGGATTACACTTTTGCATGCAACACTCTAATTACCTTATACTTTTTGCCATCATAACAAAGCAATCACGCAATCATCCAATAAGGTGCCATATCCGAGATAAGCAGCTTACGTATACTGATATAGCTATCAGGCTTTACTTGAAACTAATTGATTCAGTACTAAAATTAAAACGATGTTTGCATAATGAAATTAATTACTAAGGATTAATTTAGTGCTATGTTTTCTAAACAAGTGAACTTCTATTACAATAATAGCCTTAGGCTAGCTTAATAACAATTACGTATTAACTGATTGATGGGGACAGTGCCCTGTACACTTCGTGATGGGGAAAATTGACAACCCTATAGAGACTAAATTAAAAAATTAAAGAGTGCACACGCGCAAGAAGTAAAACTTCTGCAGGTCATCGGTAATCTTTATGAAATTCAATTAATCTATAAAGATGGAGTATCTGTTTGTAATATTAAAATAATCGCTTTTTACTTAATGCATATGGATGTATACACGGTACATATACCAAAACAACATTTTTTACAATTTTTGTTTGTCTGTCTGTTTGTGCCGGCGAATCTCCGAAACAGCTGGACCGATTTTGACGGGACTTTCACTGGCAGATAGCTGATGTTATAAGGAGTAACTTAGGCTACTTTTATTTTAGAAAAAGAATCAAGGTTCCGCGAAAAAAATTAAAACCCATGAAATTGTGAACAAAATCGGCGTACAGCATAAGCACCCGAGCGAAGCGAGGGAAGCGCTATGTAATTTAAATGAACATCTTAGAAGTAGCGAGCTACTATTTACGTATAAATATAGATAACCATGAAAACGTACCTAGGGACGAACGCGAGCGAAGCGAGCGTGAGTCGCTAGTGTTTTAAATAATTAAGATTTATACTAGAATATTGTAAGAATCTCTTACCAAAGGCCGGTATTAGAAACCTGTTCGTACTTTACCATATTTATTTCACTTTCACATCACTTATCACTTATTTAATACACTCACAAATTAAATTACAAGAATATACATTATGACACCTTTAAGTTTCAGCATTACTTCAACTTACTCCAAAAAATACATTACCTTTATTTTTACAAAATACCTATTTTATAATTTACAATTTTTCCACTTCCTCATATTTCAATTAAATGTTTTGACTTTATTTTAAAAATCATAATTTATACTAAATACAGTTTTTGGTGCTGCCAACTCTACAAGTTTGGCAGGAAATAAATATTTTGTTTGACTCTAAATACTAGTGATAACTACATTTATTCTATTCTCGTATATAATATACTTCAAAGAGTCTACGTGAGCAATCTTTCTGGACTCTACATAAATCTATATAAGGATATTCCTTTTTAGAATATCTATAAACTTTGTTGACGATTTTATACAATAGTTTTCACTCCGTTTGTGGTCCATATTTATTTTTGGTATTATTGTGTACTAGTCGAATAATTTTGTTCCTTTTTTGACATAAAATATGTATTGCTTATATCAAAATAAATAGACAACTGATAATCTTCAAAAGACGTATTAAGGAAGACATCGTTCTGAAAGTTTCATGGCTCATTTATTATTAGGACAATATGATATTTTGATCAAACAAATATTCAAAGAATTATTTATCAATAAATACATTAGTACATATGTATTTATATATATTTGGAAAATCTTATTGAAATAGACATTATTATCGATACAGAGGCTGACTCTATAGTTTTCAAAATTATTGTCCGTCTGTATGTCTCACAGAAAAAGCAGTGGAGGGATTTTGATGAAATTTGGTATATATAGTATATAGTTTGGTAGGACTAGGACATAAGTAGGGACGAATCCGAGTGGAACGAGGGTGAGTCGCTAGTTTATTATATATATATATATATATATATATATATATATATATATATATATATATATATATATATATATAATAAACTATATTATATTTTCTATGCCTATGTCGCTAGTAATTCTATATAATAATGCTTTAAAAACTATGTAATAGTTTAAAGTTTTGTAATTGTTACTTTTCACATGAAAGAATCAAATTAAAATTATATGTACGTACGTAATAGAACAAAATAAGGATGGAAGAAATATACCTTAAATATTAAAGACATCAAGTTTCACTGAAAGAAAAGATTCTTTTATTTTAAGAATAATTATAAACTTGTATAAAAATTTGCCGAGAAACATCTCACTTCTTATAATATGTATGAAAAAAGCTTTACCTTTCAATGTCTTGTACGTACTTTTAAAGCACACGAAACAATGTACGATCAAAAGCTCATAGTATGCATATAAGTATTTCCAACAAAGATGCGTGAGATTGAAAATGTATACATATGTATGTATATATGTATGTATAAGATAGTAACAGTTGAGATTCAATGCGAGCCTGTCTGGAGACGATTTGCTATTAAGGCATATAGTCTGTTGCTCGTAGACAATACGGTGTTACTGTATAGAGCTACCAGTTGAATTACATGTGAGTGTTTGAAATCTAAGGATAGGCGTCGTAAGATTAGTTTGTACCTTGTAATCTAGAGTTATGTATTCAGCCCTTTTTAACGTCCCACTGCTGGGCACGGGCCTCCCTTCAATACGAGGGGAATCAGGCCATAGTCCACCACGCTGGCCAAGTGCGGATTGGCGGACTTCACATGTCTTTCGAAAACTTGCTAAGTTTTCTCAGACATGCAGGTTTCCTCACGATGTTTTCCTTCACCGTAAGGCAAGTGTTAATCATGTTAGAAATGATTCGCACATGAAAATATCAGAGGTGCGAGACCCGGGACTTGAACCCGCTTCACTCGGTTTCCCATGCGAGCGCGTTACCACTGGGCTACCACTGCCTATATCTAGAGTTATATGACATTAATATACAAATACAGATGATGTCTAAAGTGTCCGTTTACAAATTCAAAATAAGTGTTTTTTACCAAATGTATATGAAAGTACTAGCGGCTCACCCTCACTTCACTCAGGTTTGCCTCTAAGAAATCAAAAACAAACCTATCTCACGGGAACCGTGCATTATTTCGAGATTTAAAGTAGCCTATGTGTTATTCCAGACTATTATCTATCTTTTTGTTTTTCATCCAGATCCGTTTAACCGTTCTGGTGTGAAAGAGTAACAAACGTACTTACTCACAAACTTTCACATTATATTAGTACGGATATATTGTACTTAAAAGAAAAAAAATAATATTAAAATGTTATGTGTCTTTGTGTTTGTCCCAGCTAATTTAATCCGAAGTGGCTTCACCGATTTTGATGGGAATTTCACTGGCAGATAGCTGATGTAACAAGTTTACTTTTATTTTATTTAAATAATTAAGATCCCGCGCAAAAAATTAAAATCCGCATACATAGGAACGCTGCCAAGCGAATCGTGTGTAAGTCATTGATATAAAATAAAACTATTATTTCGGTTTTTTTACGGTTTTATTTTGATTTTGGATACCGGCATTTCAAATATTTTACAACGAACAGGATCACGGTCTCTAGACATTGAATTTTTGGTTTAAAATGTCAAATAATCTCGTAAATCTAAGAAGGTATGTCACTAATATCATTCATGTGAATAATTGTACTAACTTTTATCTGTAACTAGCATTGCCCGCGGCTCCGCCCGCGTTCAGATGACTAAAAACCAAATTCTTAGGTTTTACATATTAGTATACTCTTACTTTGCACTTTTTGTATTTTTTCTCAGAAATGATTCCGCGGTAAAAAGTATCTTTTATGTTGACCCGGATAGCTATGATCATACCAAATTTCATAAAAATCTCTCCAGAAGTTTTCTCGTGATGCGGTAACAGACAGACAGACAGACAAAAATCCTAAAAACTATAGATTCGGCCTCTGTATCAATAATAATGACTATTTCAATAAGATTTTCTAAAAAATATTTAATGTACAGATTCGGCTTAGAATTTTATTATATGTACAGATTAAAGATCGCAAAAGTAACATATTTTAAGCACTCTTATTTTCTCACTGTCACCATATAAGAGTTAATTTTATACAATTTTGTACTGTTTTCTTAAATTTAAGCAAAATATTTTTTTTTAATAATTGACAAAACATGAATAAATTTATTTAAATAATCAGCTTATACTAAGGGTTATTACGTTTTTTTTTTAATAAAAACTGGATTAAATGCAAATACACCCTCAATAATATACCGTAATTAAAAAAAAAACTTATAACCATGCCTTCTCATTAATGAAAAAAAAAGTTTAATAGTAAAAAAAATCCTGAATATTAAGTCTCTATATTTTTATTACTGCTTTAATATAATTTTAAATACAACTCAAAATTATAAAACAAAAATTAAGCGGGCAAAGGGTAGTTATATGGTTTTCAACTAAATTAAGTTATAAACTATAACAGTTATCGCAGTGAAAACAGAAATAAAAAAAAAATTTAATCAGCCAATATACTTTTTTGTTAATTCACACTACGAATTATGGGTACTATTTTGACATAAACACGAAATGTCAAAGCGTAGTACTAAGTTAGAAGCTTTAGACGCTTGTTTAAAGGGATCATAAATTTTCCATTAATTTATATAAAGCTTCCACGAAATAAAAAGCTTAGTGGCAGTGAAATTATTGCGTTTTTAGTTAGCTTAATAATATGTATTTCTTTTTAAATTAATAAGTTAAATAGTTTGCCTGTTTCTTATATGTTACGGGGAGAACAGAAATAACGTAGATATATAACTCTTCGTCTTTCGATTTTCTACTGTAAATATGTCTCTAGTGGCGATTTTTGTCTCCTTTTGTGTCAAGGTTAGAAAAATATCTGGATTATAAAATAAATAAGTAAAATAAATATGTTGGGACATTAACACACAGCACTATCTAGTCAGTGGTAGCCCAGCAAGGCAGTGGTAGCCCAGTGGTAACGCGCTCGCTTGGGCAACCGAGTGAAGCGGGTTCAAATCCCGGGTCTCGCACCTCTGATATTTTCATGTGTGAATCATTTCTAACATGATTACCACATGTCTTACGGTGAAGGAAAACATCGTGAGGAAACCTGCATGTCTGAGAAAACCTAGCAAGTTTTCGAAAGACATGTGAAGTCCGCCAATCCGCACTTGGCCAGCGTGGTGGACTATGGCCTGATTCCCCTCGTATTGAGGGAGGCCCGCGCCCAGCAGTGGGACGTTAAAAAGGGCTGAATACTATCTAGTCCCACGGTAAGCTACGAGGCCTATGTTATGGATACCATATAGTTGATACACTACACATATATAACTTTAAATACATACATATTATAAATAAAACACCCATGACTTGATTACAATCATTTGTCCTCATCACACAAATGAATCCCATCGGGACTCGAACCCGCTGGTACAGAAAGTAGGGTCACTACAAACTGAGCCAAATGTGTGGTCAAAAATTTAAATAAATGATGATGACGATTTGAAATAAAATGTAATATTTTTTTAAGTATATTTATTTTAGTATATTCAGAAAATCAAACAAAAAATCACTTTTCTCTTAGAAATAAAGACTATTTTTATCACAAAGAAGTCAGTCAGGAATCAGGCGTATAGTCTGATCATTTTAAAAATG
Organism: Argynnis bischoffii washingtonia; assembly: GCA_033884665.1. Lineage (NCBI taxonomy): Eukaryota > Metazoa > Arthropoda > Insecta > Lepidoptera > Nymphalidae > Argynnis > Argynnis bischoffii. The sequence goes on from CM066622.1 coordinate 3,108,195, forward strand.
CGTCCGACGTTCGTCCATACTTAATATTATAAAAGTAAAGTGTGTTTGTTTATTTGTTTATTTCTTTGTTTGTTTGTCGTTCTATCACGTCGAAATAGAGTGACGGATTGGCCTGAATTTTTGTGTGGATATAGTTTGAGGGCATTGACATAGGCTACTTTTTACTGCGGGAGATTATCTCATTCCCACGGGAAAACATAAAATCTATTCCATACAAACCGTTAAAATGTAACAAGGGATGAACCCGAGCGAAGCGAGGGTTAGTCGCTAGTAATAATATAAAGATTGTATGGTGTTAATGCAAAAATAATAAATACTTATTTTATTAATCCATCGTCTTAGTACGTACTTATATCGTATTAGCTATAGTCAATTTGTGTATTTAACTAGATTCAATAATTACATTGTAGACTAGCGACTCCCCCTCGCTCCGCTCCGCTTCGGATCGTCCCTACTTACGTTTTAATGTTTAGTATAGATTTCTCAGAGATGAGATATTTTCCCACAGTAAAAAGTATTTATTTTTGGAGTTATTGTGTACTAGTCGAATAATTTTGTTCATTTTTTGACATAATAAATATTTATTGTTTATATCAAAATAAATGGACAAGTGATAATCTTCAAAAGACGTATTAAGGAAGACATCGTTCTGAAAGTTTCATGGCTCATTTATTATTAGGACAATATGATATTTTGATCAAACAAATATTCAAAGAATTATTTATCAATAAATACACTATACACATATATGTATTTGTTATAACTAGCGACTCACCCTCGTTTAGTATAGATTTCTCAGAGATGAGATATTTTCCCGGGGTAAAAAGTATCCTATATGTTGACCCGGATAACCAGCTATGACCATACCAAATTTCATCAAAATCCCTCCAGTGGTTTTTCTGTGATGCGGTAACATACAGACAGACATACAGACAAAAATTCTAAAAATATAGATTCGGCCTTTGTATCGATAATAATGTCTATTTCAAAAAAAAAAAACCAAAAAATATTTAATGTACAGATTCAGCTTAGTAACAATTTTATTATATGTATGGATAATCGTTTTAATCCAGTGAATGACATTAGAAATCAATATGCGTTCAACGATAATGAAGTTGTCAGACCTGTCTTTTGATAAATGCATAGCGGTAGCTCTATGCATTTGATCACTCTATTATTAGTTAGTCGACTGTAATACAGTTTATTTATATTTAATAGCTGTATATATTTTTTATGTAGATTTTTTTTATGTATATTTTCAAAAGCTTATAGTTTTCTTTTTTCTATATATTATACTAATAGTATTTAAAATTTTAATAAATTTATTGTTAATTTCGCCAAAATATACTAAATACTAAGATTTTTTTTATGATACACTAGCCGCTCACCCTCGCTTCGCTTGTGTTCATCCCTAGGTACATTTTAAATAGATATAAATAGTTATAAGCCAACGTTAGCCATGTAACTTTTTTTTTCGTGGATGATTTTTCTAATGTTTTAATAGTTATTCTGTTATTTGGGGCAGAGACAAATCAAAAACCATGAAAATCGGTCCAGCAGTTCTCGAGTTTTAAGTGTTGTAACAAACCCGACTTCGTTTAATATATATAGAGTTTTATACACATTTAATGATTAATGTCTGTTAGTAGTCGATTTGCTTTGTCAGTACATATGTAAGTGATGTTTATAAATATATAAACAAAATGTTTATAATATATATATACTTTAGTCACTGAAATAAAATTGCCTAGAAACCTCAAGAACGCGAGGAAGTTTTATGACGGTCTATAGGAAATGCTCTATAAGGAGAGCTTATTGAACCTAAGAATTTGATTTGCACGCCTCCGTCCGCTTTATTTTCTGAGAAACATATTTTCATTATTTTTATAACATAAACGAGCTATAAATAATTATAATTCATAATTTTCGTTTATTATCATATTTATTTATATCGTATCGTGAGCTATAAATAGAAAGTAATAACTAAATTAACTAACTATTTAAGTCGAATTCCATAGCATCGTACATATACTTTTTTTAATATATTAACTTTTACTCTATGTATGTAGTATATCAATTTCGATGATCTTTAAAAAAATGTTTCTTGTATTTTTATTTTTCATTTTTATTATTGGTAACCATAAAAAAGGTACACTAACTTAAAAACCACTTAAAACTAAGAAATACATCCTAAGAAAAATAATGCCTTTTGAGAACTTACACGAGAAGTAAGATTCTTTTTAGATATGTAGGTTTGCTCACGATGTTTTTTTCAACGTAAGGCAAGTGGTAATTGTGTTGGAAACGATTCGCAAATAAAAAACAGGAGTTGCAAGACACGGCGTTGAACCCGCTTCACTTGACTTATTAAGCAAGATCTTTACCACTGGGATACCAATGCTTTAAATTTTATCTTACTTCATCATGTTTAGTTAAAAATAATATAGTCTAAACAATTAACTTAAGCAAAGAGTTTAAGTCACCTCTAATTGAAGCAATATCTCAAACAACCATACATTAAAATATAAAAAAACCTTAATTTAATTATCAAAAGTGTAAGCATTTATAACTCAAACACATTTAAAGTTTAACTAAATTCATAAGTAAAGTTAATTTAATATAATATTTCTTCATTAAGATAGGAAGTACAGAACAAATGATATGTTTTAAATTTCAATTAATATACACTATTACTTAGAATTTGGACATCGCGTGTGGAATATTTCATCAGGGAGACCGACAGGTAAAAATATAACATGGCAAGTCACACTAATGGTCGGCACACGGTACCGTTAGAAATGGTTCATGTAATAAATTCTGTAAAGAGCCCAACATACGCGCTATACTCGTAGCTATGCGGGCATTAGTTTCACGCAGATATACGTAACGTATAACGTATAGATTTTCAGCTTCAAAATCTATACATATAATAAAATTGTAACTAAGCCGAGTCTGTACGTTAAATATTTTCTGGAAAATTTTATTGAAATAGACATTATTATCAATATAGAGGCCGAATCTATAGTTTTTAGAATTTTTATCTGTCTGTCTGTCTGTCTGTCACCGCATCACGGAGAAACTACTGGAGGGATTTTTATTTTTGTGTTTGGCATGATGATAGCTGGTTATCCGGGTCAACATATAGGATAATTTTTACTGCGGAAATATATTTTATTTCTGAAAAATCTATACTAAATGTTAAAACGTAAGTAGGGACGAACCCGAGCGGAGCGATGGTGAGTCACTAGTATCAAATAAAGTAATAGTTATTCGTTATTTTATTAATTTAATTTTATTCATATGTATATTACAGTAACATTATAAATAGCTGAAGTTTCTAAGTTTGTATGTAGGTAACTACTTATTACTAATAATTGGATTGTCAAATGTTTCACTAATACGAAAATATCACTTAGTCAACGATTCATCTTAAAATCTTGTAAGCTGTCGAAAGCTAAAATTATATAATTTGGTCAGATTTAAGGCTTTTAGGTATTCATATTTTAAAGCTAAAAAGGGGAGGGAGGTGTTAAATTGATATGAAACTTTTTGTGAATTTATAATTTAAAGTTAAAAGGGAGGGGGAGGGGGGAGGGGGTGTTAAATCAGTATAAAATTTTTTGTGAATGGTAATTCATATTACCATTCACAAAAACATAGTCATCTATGAAAATGAGTATAAATGTGCTGCTTATTAGAAATAATGAGACACGATTTTTACATTTTTGTAAAATTCCACTCGCAAAAGAACAACTTACATGAATTACGAACCTCTAGCTCAAGTCCAGGATAAGAGCTAGTACTTTAAAGAAAATGAATATCCATACATCTTCTCTTCTCTATACTTTAAAATTCTAACTGAGTCAAATCTGTACATTAAATATTTTTTGGAAAATCTTATTGAAATAGACATTATTATCGATACTAAGGCCGAATCTATAGTTTTCAGGTTTTTTGTCTGTCTATCTGTCTGCTGTTACCGCATCACGACAAAACCACTGGAGGGATTTTGATGAAATTTAGTATGATGATATCCGGGTCAACATATAGGATACTTTTTACTGCGGGAGAATATCTCATCTCTGAGCTAAACGTTAAAAGGTAACTAGGGACGAACCCAAGTGGAGCGTGGGTGAGTTGCTAGTGTATTATAAATGTGGAAGAAATCTGTATATCTATATATTACATTTTCACGTTTTAATCTATGAAGAACCGATTAGTTTGGCAATAAAAATTTGGAAACTAATTATACAATAGGATATTGAGATACTTACGTACATAGGTATACTAAAAGTATTTTTTGATTACAAAAAATATTAACAATTTCAACTCAAACCACTGAGTATTATCTCAATTTGTTTAACAAGCGCACTGTAACCTGAATTACATATCTTCAATTTTGAAATCACAATTAGGTCAAAGTTCAAAAATACCACAAAAATGTTGCTTTATTTAAAATTTAAATGTGGTAGCTTTCATTGTTAACATTGAAGCTGACGAAATACTGAACAGGTGAAGTTACCACCATGATTTTTCAAAAAATAATATATTGATATAATACCAATATACTCCATCAATATTTTCACTTAAAGCAACTACAGAACATCAAACTTTTTATTATTCAGATCATAAATTTTTCAAAAGAAATCCATTACACAATTCGTAACGTGACCCAGAAACTCTATCGAAGTTCTCAAGCGCCTATAGAATGTTCTAGATTTAGCTACAATATTGAGATTTTGTTATGCTGCAAAATATTCCACAGCTTCTATAAGATCTTGCTATGGTTTGTAGTATAATGTATAAATGGATTGTTACAGTGCCATTACCCAAGGTCAGCAGTTCGATTCCAATACAGGATTAACGTACTAGTCGCTCAAGTATGATTTTCTATTTATATGTTGTTTCATGTTGAAACAAGCGACATGTAATAGTAAATTTCTTTTTCTTCAAGATAATTTTTATAGATGAAATTTTAGTTTATGCTAGGTCCGTTTAAAATGAAAATGAGACTGAATATAAAAACTATAAACAAAAGAATCATTTCCCTTATAATTTCTAAGCAAAATTATATTATAAGCAAGATATTAGACTTATATAACTTCAAATACCTAAAACACTTCATAGCCTCACAGACTGAAGCCTTGTAGCGTTTATTAATATCGTGAAAAATTAGATTTTTTAATTTTATTCTGTAGGATTGTGAAGATGAAATTATAATTATTTTTAGATTAACATTTAAGATTAAAATGTATAAAGCGTGGAAATATATTTTAATAATATGATTTTTTAAAGTTTTATATTCAAATGAAAGAAGGTTTGAAATTGAGGATTTAGAAAGAGGCTGGCAATTTCAAAGATTCGTTTTTCTTGTTTCATGAAACGACCATATTTTTTAACGTACTCCCACCACGATAAGGTGAACAGACATCGAGAGGAATATATTTATTATATATTATATTATATATTGATTCCCTATACAAACTTTAATATCCATTTTCACCATCTTAAGGGATGATTTCCAGGATAAAAATAATCCTATGTCTCTTTCAGGGTCACAAACTATTTTCTTACTAATTTTTTTTAAAATCGGTCCAGTAATTTCGGAGCTAATTTGGTACAAACAAAAAAGTTATACTTCTTTGGCGTAACAGAATAAAAATAGCTAAAGATTTCATCCTGTATGTCAGAAATCTCTGTTTGTAAAAAAAATGCAGCTAACTTCATCATGTCACTTTTTGGCTGTCGATGTGCGCGTGCATCGTAAAAATTTTAATCTCATAATTTTTCCCAAACGTTCCACAAGAAGTATAACTTTAAAAATCTTTATTCTTTATAATATTAGTATAGATAAACGTGAATACCTGTGCCTCACGGTCCTTCAGCGTCTCAGCGAACAGCCGGTTCTTGAGCAGCTCGCGCGGCGCGAACATGTACAGCTCGGCGAGGTCGTTTTCCGCATATTGGCGGTCGATCTGCTGCTCGCTTATAATACGCTTCGATATCGCTTGCTTTGTCACTTGACGTACGTAAATCTTTTCTTCCATTGTGCCAAATGAAAATTTTGGACGGCAAAATTTACGTAATAATTATGTTAAAATAGCAATTTTACTTTTACATCTAGACTAAAACACTAAGGTTTCTTGGACCTAAAACATGGTATGGGTTAGTGTATTCAGCCCTTTTTAACTGCTGGGCACGGAACTCCCTTCAGTATAAGGGGAATTAGGTCCTAGTCCACCACGCTGGCTAAGTGCGGGTTGGCGGACTTCACATGTCTTTTGAAAACTTGCTAGGTTCTCTCAGACATGAGGTTTCCTTACGACGTTTTCCTTCACCGTTAAGACAAATGGTAATTATGTTGGAAAAGATTTGCACATGAGAATATCAGAGGTGCGAGACCCGGGATTTGAACCCGCTTCACTTGGTTTCCCAAGCGAGCGCGTTACCACTGGGCTACCACTGCCTTCCTTCATTTACGGGTTGGTGGACTTCACAAATCTTTCAAAAACTCGCTTAATTCCCTATGTCATGTCATGTGAAAATGATTCGAACATGAAAATGTCACAGGTGCGAGGCCCAGGATTTGATAAAGCATCACTTGATATTTTAAGCTAGCGCGTTACCACCAGACTGACATTGAAAATATTCTAATAATACAACTAAATTATACTTTTAATACATAATACATACATTTATCACTATCATAATTCTTAATTTTTATTACATTTATAGATGAACTTTTATCTCCTTCTATTATAGCAATTTCCATCAAGTTATAGTATTATCATGAAAACTTTTCTCCTATTGTAGGTGCAAAATAAAAGCTTCATAAATATTAACTATATCCACTGAAAATCGTTGTTATATAAACATATACATAATACATACATATATATTTGCGCTAAGCCCGTCCGTCAGTCCTCATACGTAGATTATGCGGCATGTAAGCTCTGTACTTTGCAGATCCTACGTCAACGTTTTTTTATAAACACCGCTTAATCGCGAATACTAAGCAGCTTCAAAATTTACTATGTCAGCCTGTTTTACAACGGGCAACATAAAATGTTAAAATGAACACGTATAATTGTTATGTCAATGAATGTAGAATATTTTATTTTTATGTCTTTTAAAGGATAAAATATAGCTTTTTAATAAGCTTTTTTATGTATTCTTTCTATTTAATCTTAGATTTACACGAATGTTTAATAATGGTGTTATAATTTTGGCATCTAACTGTATACTTGTGTTTTGACTATACTAATATTATAGAGGCAGATTTGATTGTTTGTTCGTTTTATTAATTGTTTGTTCGTTTATTTGAACGCGCTTATCTTAGGAACTACTAATTCGATTCAAAAAATATTTTCGCGTTGGATAGCCCGTTTATTGAAGAAGGCCATAATATATATATTATATAACATATAGTTTGCTATATTATACTAACCGTTAAAATGTATTTAGGGATGAATCCGAGGGAAGCGAGGGTGAGTCGTTAGTGTGAAATATGTTTCATCACATATTAGTTTACATAACGTATGTACATATGACGTGCATATTTACATCATTCGTGTGTTTTTCTATTTCATTGATTGGTATTGAGTCGATAAATATTTTAATGTTTGTCATAAAAATCGCTTTCATTGAATATTTAAAGTGAAGACGACATATTTGATAAAATACTTTACTTCAAACATTTTTTTTTTCAATCATTCTCATGTCATACGAACATATAAGTCAGGTATAATGTGATATTAAAGTCAATATTATCAATATTGCTTTACTGGTGTTACTGATTGGTGAAGCCTGAATGCACTCTGATGTACTACAGCTATATATATAAAAAAATATTTATTTATATATTCTATGAACTCCGTTATCATTGATCGATACTACGATGAAGCTTTAAAGAGTTATTCACACGTGCTTTTGTGAATTTCCATCATACGAGTATTACCTACACGTTACATACAAAAGCTGGCATGTGGGTGGTATCGGATCATTTTAGATTTATAAGTCGGAATTTAACAGGTGTCTAATAACATTTTGTATGTGGATATCTTTAGATATATTAACGAGTGTTAAGCGACCACCCAACCCAACCCACATTGTAAACAAAATATTATCAATCACAGGTTCGATTCTTAACAAAATATAAGACAAAAAACAACCCTTATCACCCGATTGCCAAGAAAGGGTTATGTTTTTCGCGAGTACTATCTTTATATGTATGTATGTATGTATGTTTCTATGTATTTTTGTAAATTTTTTTATTACCTTGTATCGTCCAAACGACCTAATGGTATGCGACAGTTTCGATATCGTTTGATTTGTCTCAAAAACCCAATTGTCCTTAGATAGGTATTTTAAAAAATCAAAATGGCGGATTTTTGGTGCTAAATTGTAAGCCGTTAATAATTTTTTTTAACCAACCTATCGAGTTGGGTATCGAAATAAAGATTTTTAAGAGGCAATCAGAAAATATATATATATAACTTATAGGTTTAAATGTAACTTAGAATAAAAAATCTATACTAATATTATAAAGCTGAAGAGTTTGTTTGTTTGTTTGTTTGTTTGTTTGTTTGGTTGAACGCGCTAATCTCAGGAACAACTGATCCGATTTGAAAAATTCTTTTTGCATTTGATAGCCCGTTAACTGAGGAAGGTTATAGGCTATATATCATCCCGGAAAAGTGTACGGGTCCCGTGGGATAGATTTGTTTTTGTCTAGGGACCAACCCGAAGCGGAGCGAGGGTGAGTCGCTAGTTGTTAAATATAACTTCAAATGTCTAATTGGCAAAAACTAAAAAGCTGTAATTAAAAAAATATATTATAAAAATAAAAAACCCGACTAAAAAATAGAAAAAGTAGTATAGTATCATGCAATCGAAGACATAAATAGTTAATCTATACATATAATAAAATTGTAACTAAGACGAAACTGTACATTAAATATTTTTTGGAAAATCTTATTGAAATAGGTAGATATTATTATCGAATCCGAGTCCGAATCTATAGTTTTTAGAATTTTCGTCTGTCTGTCTGTCTGTCTGTCTGTCTGTTTCCGCATCACGGAAAAACCACTGGAGGTATTTTGATGAAATTTGGTATGATGATAGCTGGTTATCCGGGTCAACATATAGGATACTTTATACAGCGGGAAAATATCTCATCTCTGAGAAATCTATACTAAACGTTAAAACGTACTTAAGGACGAACCTGAGCAGAGCGAGGGTAAGTCGCTAGTATATAAATACATCTCGCGACAAGGATGAAATATTAATTTCTTTAATACTAGCAACTTAAACTAGCTTCATTCGAGTGCGTCCCAAGGTGCCTTTCGTACGTAGTTACATATAAATATATATTTTACTACAATATTTCATACAAATAGTGCAATCTTTTGCCAAATATAATATATTTGTTGCTTGAGAATATCTATCTATGTACTAAATTTAACAAACATACACAGATGTACAGATTTTCGCATTTTTATTAGTAGTGTAAAACAGAAGCTGTCAATGTTAATAAATAAAACATGCGATGACTACTCCCAATTAAAATATAGCACAACTTTTAGGTCGTTGAACAAAATGAAATGAGCAATTTTGCGATAACAGGAACAATGTGTGATGATTGGCGTATGGTTATCCCGATGAAATGGAAGTAATGTATGTGCATTATTTTTGCCCGGCTACAGTTTAAAGAGTTGATTGTAATACAGTGCAAGTGCTCGTTGTGTATAATATACACAATACTATATAAATAAGTATATATTATTTATATACTAAGTGTAGGTAGAGGTAGCCCAGTAATAAGGCGCTCGCTGGTGATATCTAGTGAAGAAGGTTCAAATCCCGGGTCTTACCCCTCTGATGTTTTCATGTGCGAATCATTTCCAATATGATTACTACTTGTCTTGCGGTAAAGAAAAACATCGTGATAAAAGCTACATGTCTGAAAGAACCTAGTTTTTGAAAGGCCGAATAGCCAACTCGCACTTGGCCAGCGTGGTGGACAATGCCCTGATCCCCCTCGTATTGTAGGGAGGCCCCTGTCCAGCATTCGGACTTTACAAAGGGCACAATATACACTTCGTGTTTATTATAAGTAAATGTTGTAAAAATTTTGTATGATAAATGTACAAAAATATTTTATATTTTTATTTTTGACCTAAATCTTTTCTAACAAAAAAGAGAATGTATGCAATTCACATACACGCATTTTATTTATTTTTAAATTTCACACTTTAAAAATATTTAAAGTTGTACCCCGATATTTCATAGTAGTTAAGGAGTAATTACACTAACACAGGCTTACCCTCGCTCCTCTTGGATTCGCCTCTATAACATACGATTTTATCATTGTAAGTCACAAATATCATTGTAACAGTAGATTATTTTTGCAAAATGTTTTTAAAACCTATAACTATTCAAAATAACGTAAATAATTTCTATTAGTAAAAACCATATAAAAGTCCATACATTACTTTCTAAGACTATCCCAAACAAACACAAACTCTAATTTATAATACGTAGTGATGAATAGATTAAATGTAACAGTATTTCCCTATGCAGGTATTCCCCTATCATCTGTTACGGGGACGGTAACGCGGGTATCGTCAGTGGTGGGTGGTGAAGCAGATCTACCCTGCGACTCACGCCCGCCGCAACGAAATGACAGCTTACTACTCGTCGTGTGGTATAGAGATGACAACCCAGTGTACAGGTATGTAGAAACTTTAACCTTATATGTATGTTAAGAATTTGTTCGCTTTATGACAGATGATATTTTTAATGTATTAAATGTTAACATTACAGAAGAATACTAAGCTTTTATATTTTCATCATAGAAGTTCCTCGTTCGTTCTTAGATTTACACGAATATTAGACATTTTAAATAAAACTATCCTTTTGTATTTTCTCATGGTCCTATTTAGGTTTTTTTCGCGCCATCTTGAATGCTTTAAAGCAAATATGGCCACGAGAAAAACTAAAGTTTTTAGCGTCTAAAGTACATAACAAATGTTAGGACTAACTTGATGCAGTGTAGATGATAGTGTAGATGATATTTAGAAAAAACTAGGGGTTCTTCAGGATTTAAGCAAGGAGTTAAGTAAACGAGATGTATTTATTTATTTATTTATGCACCATAAAATATATGTTATACAAAAATAAAGTAACAAAATGTCGAAAAAGGATAACTTATCTCTTTAAGAGATTTCTTCCAGAAACCCTTCAGAATTGAGAAAATAAGTTAATTTAGTGTGGTGTAGATACAGTACAGCATCAAACGGTATAAACTTAATATCAAAATATAATTTTCTTTACTTTATTATAATATATTATTATATATTTATTCTATGTAATATATTTAGAATAAGAAATCATACATTAATAATTACAACACTTGTACTATGTCGCATATTGTCGCATGTAATTGAATATCTGTATATAAATAAATTAACTGACAAAACAGTGCAGTTATTTTTTTTTCAGTGTTTGTCAATCGGTTTTCCTTTTTTGTTTTGTAGCTATTGATGACGACGTTTTAGTGATGTCAATTAAACATTTTGGAAACAGTTTTTTTTTATATAGATAGGTAATTTCTATTCATGTGCTTTGCTCAAATTTTTAAAATGGTTATGGTCGAATATTGACCACTGGTAGCTACATTTGTATTTTATTATGATACTTAAAAAAAAACAATTTTATTGACAAGTCCAATCTCAGTCGATGTATAATTAATAAAGCTGAGATCGTTTATCCAAACACTTGCTTCATTACTATTTTATCATCAGTATCCTGATTCATTATATGATAATCGTTCATTGCCTCTGACTCAACTACTCATCGAGGCCAATTAAATGGATCTTAAATACAACACACCTGTTTATGTTATCGGGGAGCTAATTCTGACTGCATGCAGTATGACATCTATACAGATAAATAAAATTGGAGTGTCTGAATGTAATATTAAAATAACCGCTTTTTACTAAATGCATATAAATGTATATACGGTACATACACCAAAACAACATTTTTTATAATTTTCGTCTCTCTGTCTGTCTGTTGGTTCCGGCGAATCTCTTAAATGGCTGGACCGATTTTGACGGGGCTTTCACTGACAGATAGCTGATGTAATAAAGAGTAACTTAGGCTACTTTTATTAAAGAAAAAAAATAGTGTACCCGAAAAAAAATTAAAACCAAACTAATTAATTATTTTGTTTCGGGAAACAATCTAGAGACGAACCCGAGCGAAGCAAGGGTGAGTCGTTAGTTTGTAATAAGTCAAGCCTAGGATATTATTGCAGTGTCTAAAATTACAATATACCTAATATGAAACCAGTAGCATGATTGAAAGAGTTTAAAATTACCATTTAACAGCTGGAAAGAATCTCCGCCACCCAAAAGATAAATGGCTGATATTCTTCAGATTGGCTGACTTGAATTAATTATATAAATATACCAGCACGCTTAAACTAGCTTTCAAAGAAACGGTTTCCGAATCGATTCATCTGTTTGCGAGCTACAATAGAGGTAACCTTGCATGGAGTGTCAAAAAATACTAATCTTAATGCTCTCAAAGTCATAAAAAATAGCTAAAATCTGTATATTAATAAATCCTTAATACTAGATGCATATATAATATCAAAGCTTGCATATTATATAATAAGAACAATGAAATTTAATTTAAAAGAAAGAAAATTCTTAATTTATTCATTCTACAAAAAGAAACAATACTAAAACTTCAACTTCAAAGTAAAAATTCAAAACCTATTCTGTATAAAATAGCCTTTTAAGTGAATTTCCCAAAGCGTTTACATTTAAAAATATTCACGCTCTTTTAATTCTGTACTCATCCTTCAAGATTTAAATAGATATCAGTCTAGAATTCTGCTCGAGAAAGAACTTAATTTCTATGAAACATTAATCTTAACGTTTCTTCGCTGAAAACTTTTGTATTTTAATACAGAAGGATCTCGTATAATAAAACGTTAAGTGGTAACGTCTGTAGAAGACAATGACGATATAAATAGCTACCGTAAAGCTCTCTAAGCTGTGTAAGGGAAGAAAAAATAACGGACTTTTGTCCGTTTTGAATGGTGTTTACTGAGATATTCTGGAACTGGATACAAGAATAGAATTCAATCTTAATAACAAATAGAAAGCTGTCATAGAAAGGAATCTAGCAATAATGTGTTCTATTTTTCTAAATAGGACAATAGCGACGTTGAAAACTTTGATAGAAACTTTTACTATAATAAACATTATTTTTTTATGTTAGTCTATTGTAAATGGATCATAATTTTTTATAATCACGTAATATTGTATAGTAGATTTTGCATGTGACTTTACTTTTGTGTATTTTTTTTAATTTAAAAACTACATGACCATTTCAGCTCAACCATATTTGACCAATTTGATCATTTGCAATTTTGTGCAACATTTATAAACGAGACCATAAACAATTAAATGGAAAAACATAATCAGCAAATATACTAAGATGAATATAAATAAGATTTTTTTTATTTAAAAAAAAAATTCTATAAACAGTCACGACATCGTTTCTACATTATGTATATACAATTTTCTATAACTCATCACTATTTAGTTAAATGTAAACAGTTTTATTTAACATTCTCACGCAAACAGTTGAATTTTGGTGCTATTTTATGTTAGAAAAGTTATTTAGTGTATATCCAAATTTATTTACACATTTTCAAATGTAATCGCTATAACTTAGATTACGCAACTTTATATAATCGTTTACCTAGCTTATACCTAGCTGTAAGCGTTACATAAAATTAATTAAAGCCAGAAATATCGTTAAGGTTACAAGTATTTATACATAAATCTCACTAGATCTTATTACTTTTGGATTTTTACTGGTGAAACAAAAAAAACTAACAAACATAATATAAAAAATTCTTCATAATATAATTCTTCATAATATAAACATGATATAAAAAATTCTTCTACGATTTTTTTATTAAATATTTTTAAGAGAAACGAAAAATATTTTCATGCTTTTCTATTGTATAAAATATAAATAACCGTAAAAAATGCTTGTTTGCTATTATCATCTCCACTTAACGTACAAGGAAGAATATTTGTAGGCGTGCGACAAAGGAAAGAAAATAAAATTAAAATGTGATACTAGAAGGAAACATAAAAAAATAAGGAAGCAAGTCAAATATCTTTTTTTATAAAACATATGATCTACTAGCGACTCACCCTCGCTTCGCTTCGGGTTCGTCCCTAGACAAAAACAAATCTATCCCACGGGAACCGCACATTTTTCTGGGATGTTATATAGCCTATAGCCTTCCTCAGTTAACGGGCTATCTAGTGCAAAAAGATTTTTTCAAATCAGATTAGTAGTTCCTGAGATTAGCGCGTTCAACCAAACAAACAAACAAACAAACTCTTCAGCTTTATAATATTTGTATAGATAAGATGTCCGCAGACGTATGTATGTATATTTATCAGAGTAGCCTTTAAAATAACTCCGGCAAACAAATTATCTTTATGTCAAAAGAATGTTAAACCATTACTCATTAGCTGCATGGGAGAAGTCCTTCTTACCCTTAAACCGAGCTTTTACATTTATACTGCAACCCAATCTAACTAAAAAGCACATTGACTCCAAAATTGTAAGCAGTTGTTACTGCACAGAAGTAATTTTTAAAACTTATGAAGATTTATTACAAGTTAATTTAAAAATAACTAGTCTACAAAAAAATATCTCAAAAATTGAGTTTTTTTTGAAGCATTTTGAAGATAATACTTTCTTAGTCCGTACTAAATCTATATCTAAATCGAAGATAACACTTCCGTAGTCAGTTTCGTAGTTGAAAAGATAGTTTTATTTAAAATGCCTTTTGAAGACTGCCAAAAAGTAAATCGTAAATCTCAAGCACAAGTATACTATATTGTATTACAGTTTTACATATTCTGACAGATATAGGCCACTATGTAACTTTAGTTATTCATTTGGGTCCTAACTATAATATAAACTTATTACATAAAACATACTGAAAGCTGTTCGCAACTTTTTATTACCACTCTCTAATTTTCAAATATTTATACGTAAAATATCCATTATACGTGGCTTTTAAACCTGTCTACATTTTGTTTAGGAACTTGTGAATGAGTCAACATTTATATTACGGCGACGATGTTACTACATTCTCGACGCCTACAGCTATTAGCTAGTCCCCGGGAGGACTAGGGGTTGAGTCAACCATTGTTCCCCTTCTGACTTTATACACTCAGCCCTCTTGAGCCATAATAATAATGCTGAGATTTTAAAACGTTAGATAATTTTACTTTACATAAAAATTAACAATCAACTTTCTTAGCAAACAAGATTTTCATCATCATAAGTTGCTTTGAAATATTCTAATATTCGCTTCTTATAATTTTTTAATGTTAATGATAAAAAATTTCAAACAAATTCCTTTAAATACTTCAATTTTCCAAATTGCCAAGTAATAATAATGAAAAGTAAACATTTACTATCTAAATTTCATGATAAAAATAAAATTTACTTAATTGCTGGCTATTATAATGATTAGCCTTGAAATATAATAGTTTTAACGTGTCCTTCTAAAAACTGGGACCGTTTAGTTCTTATTCAATTAGAATAAAATGTATTTAATTGTTTTAATAACACTAGATTATTGTTACGAAGTATATAATTCAATCAATTTTGTTTATTAATGCACGATATCACAATATATGTAAATGTTTACATACGACATTGTATTACTTTAGCTAAATTCAGATTTTGAATTTCCCTTGTAACCTAATTCTGATTATTGCATCGGTTAAAAACTTTTTAATTTTGGGCAATTAAATGTCAATATCTCTATATATAAATAGGCAAAGAAAAAACAGAGCCTCCTTCTTATCTGTCTGTCAATCGATTTTCTTTTTTTATATAAAAGCTGTTATCGAGTTTAAGTATTATTAATAAAAAAAATTGGAAACAGTATTTTTTTTATATATGATGTAAATCATTCCATATGCAAGTGCAGTGTATATTCTCAGATATGTATACAATGTAAAAGAGACAAAAAAAAATCGGTAAAATTTATGTAAATATTAAACGTCATGATAGAGTTAAAAGTAGTATATTTATTTTTCTAATGAAAAATGCTTCCAAAAAGGAAATGGTAAAGCAATGAAAGCTACATGTGTTCTTACTGACAGATAACGAAAACAAGAAAAAAGATATGCCCAATAATATGAACCTCGACAAAGGGTCGACCCTTTTATATTTCACTGTCCAAAACTCTCGTAGCATAAAATTTTCGGTATAAGCTCTGTATACAAATATTATTATATTTGTTACTATTAAAATTCAAAATTACATGTGATACATGGTAAATTGTAAGATTTTCTTTCATATTATGTTATTTTTTCTTTGACCAAAGTAACTGAAACTTAACTAACTGAAATAAATTGAGTTCAAAATCACTTGAAAAGCAATTATTCTGCCCCTATGGAAAAATTCTTAAAATCGAAACCATGTGATCATCTTATCCCCTATTAATTAAAAGAACCATAAAAAAAGGTTCACAATTGGCAAATTCATCGCGTTCAATACACAATAATAAACGCAAATCTAAATAACCTATCATCCTTTTTCAATAGATAGAATAAATATAATAAAATGAAGCCACAGTAAAAACCTAGTGCACCATGCTATGGGCAATACTCGGTCGATGTAACAACAATACAATTTAGAGCAAACCAAAATTATTTGCAGTCACGGTAGCGGAATCTATCTCAATCTGTTAATTGCGAGACTTATAACCTTATCGCCGTATCTAAGCCGCTCACGCCGGGATTTCTTGCGACGATTAATCCAGGTTCAAAGACAAACGAGGTGGTTCGCATTCCGCCTATTTACCGTATATAAATATAAAGCAAGATAGATGTTGTTTGAATGTACCTGAGCGTTTTGCTTCATACTTTGAGATATTTTCCTAGTAATGCTTCTAGTTTAGGAGTAAAGTTAAGGAAAAGATGTTTATTTTTCCAAAAAAGAATAAAGTTTACTAATAATTAGGGAAAAAAACAGTGGTGACATTGGATTGTATTATATTATATTTCAAGCTTTTCTCAAAGATGTTTCAAGTTTTTGAGTCCTTTACATTATTTAGCAAAGGATAATTGTAAAGTTGTGTTTCTTCAAATGTAATAGTTCTTAGTTTAAGTAATAGTACCTAGGCGACCGAGCTTCGCTCGGAGTTTTTGATTAAAAGTACAATTTTCTTTTTAACTTGACTTAAAAAAAAAAAAAAAAAAAAAACTTGAATAAATACAAAAAAAAAAACTAAACTTTGTATCTGACCGGGATTCGAAACCTGTGACAGTTAGTCTTGCGCCTTGGCCGCTTGACAACGACATTTATACTCGAGTGTGCGAAATTATTAACATATTTTGCGTGGAATGATGCGAAAGAAAACCGCATGAAAACTCGAAAATTTGCATTTTCCCAGACATAAGACTAATCTAGATCTATTTTTCGTCCCCGAAAAACCATCACGTTCCAAATTACAATGAGATCGCCGGTATAAATAAATATGTAAATAAATTAATATATAAATAAATTAATATACAAGAATTGCTCGTTTAAATATATTAGATAAGTGTTCTTTCAAATATCTGTTATCAAAAATTTGCTTATTTTAAAAAAGCGCTAAAATACTTTTATTGCAGGTAGAGCCTTAATCGAATTCACGGCGACTCAATTGTATCAGATGGAGATAAGTAATAACATTATCTGTATGTAATGATTTTCGTTTCGCTCGGGCTCATTCCTAGGGACCTAATATTACTATATCAATTACTAACAATAGCCTATGTGCTACTCCAGGTTCCAGATTCTATCTTCTCCCCCAGATGTGTATTCACCTTGTCGTGGTGGGAAAGCCCATTAGCATCTGACAATCCAGCAGGCGTGGTAGGCGAGGAGGTAAATCATGCGAGTTGCTCCTGGTACTTCTCTGATAGTATAGTAGACTATTGGAGCAACTCCTATAATTTGCCTGCCATCATAATGGTTGAGTGCGTAAGCGATCCTGCAACATCCTATTAAAACGTGGAGGTTCTATTTGGTTTTATTGGGTAGTACTGGGTTTTCTAGCCAGTGGGTCCCACATAATTAATTGTATATATCCAAACAGTATGTGTAAATGTATTTCTTAATGTTAAAAAAAATCTTATTCTTGATTATCTGTACTAAATTTCAACCAAAGTCCCGTAGTTTCAGCGTAAAAACACACACGTACAAACTGTTACATTTAAAACAGTAGTCCGTTTCTGTATCGCAGAGCGTAATTAATTTCCTAATATATTCATTAAAATGTTTTTATCATTAGATAACTTTAAAATCTGATATTCGAGTTTAAGGTGCTTGAAAGCAATAAACAAGATCGATTACAGATAAGTAAGCACGCTAGCGAATTTTGTTGTAGTACATTAAAGGCTCAACCTTTAGAACGGAAACAAAATACAATTTAGGTCAATTTCAATATGGATGGAATTAAAAGAAAAATATTTCATATACTGAAAAATTGTTCTACTTTAATAGAAATATGAAATTAAATAGAAAGTGTTTGGATAGTATTATAAAGTATAACACTGAAGTATTTTATAACATATAAAAATTATGAGTCATTTCGCTCACGCTATACATTTATAATAATAAAATAGACATCTAATAATATTTCGTCTCAAAGAAATAGCTAAGTAGTTACATGTATACAATATACTTACATATATAATATATTATATAGTGCTTAGGTATATAACTAATTTCTAAAAATGTGCGATTCCATGCAGAATCCAACCCAAATAGAATCTACTTGTCGTGTTTAGTACCAGAGGATTAGATATGTTATTTAAAAGTAAATAAAACAATTTATGACATTTTTTTGTTTACCGACACGGACAGACATACAGGTGGTTATATGGGACTTACCGGCAAAGCCAGTACTTCCCACTAAAACCCAACAGAACCTCCCTCGTCTTAATGGGGCGTCGCAGGATTACTTGCATACTCAACCACGACACACCGAAGGCAAATCTGCCGAAGCAGACTACAACAAACATGGGGTTGCTCCAACAGTCCACACTGCTATCAGAGAAGTACCAGGAGCAATCCGCATGACACATCGCCCATCGAGGTGGGCCGCCTCACAGTGCGATTCTTGGCTTCGTGCCCGGCTAGATTGCCGGACGCTTATGAACCCTCCCACCACGACAAGGTGATCGTACATCGGGGGAAATTTATGACATACTAGCTCTGTGTTTGTACACATATACACAAACATATAAATTACACCAAATAGTCATACTATGTGATATTATCGAAATAAAAGAATTGAATATTTTAACTTTCTATTAACGATATCTAATGTAGAAATGACTTTCTATTAAAGAAATTGTTTCGATCGAATTCGACTCCGCTATTTTTTCCGAATATATATCCCCTAGCACTGTGCCAAATGATGTTCAGTAAAAGTTACAGTAATAAGTTGTAAACAACAGTAGTTCGGGAAATGTTATATGAAATAGAAGCTATTTTGTTTGCACGTCTGAATTTTCAACTGTCGCAGTTGTGGAATAGCTCTGAAACTGGTTTTATGAAATATAGAAACTACGATTGCAGGATTTACTTTGCTTATAAATTCACTTCACGTTTTGAGGTGGCGGAATCGAGTTATTCATGTACCTACTTGCTACTGATAGTTTTCTGTTTTTAAACAAGGTCGATTCATAATCGATAACTCATCTGAGAAACTTATTAGTTAACAGTATTTTATTATATAGTAATCATATTATGAATTATTGTATGTTGTAGGTTCAGATTTAAACGTGAAATTCTTTATTTATAGGTTTTTTTTTTAATTGTGCCTTTTTCTTACCAGTAAATTATAATAGTGTCTTTCCTTATCTAGGCGGTGTTGAAATAATAAAGTGGAAAAAATAAGAGAAAATAAACAAGATGCTACCATATATATATTGAGCTCATTTAAATATTTATGCTCAAACAAGAAATATTTATAAATCTATACATATAATAAAAAGCTGAGTCGAATCTGTACATAAAATATTTTTTGGAAAATCTTATTAAAATAATCATTTGTGAAGCAGTCAGGGAAAATAAAATTAGTTTTTTTTTCAATCACTTTATATCACAGATTTTACAATTATAACTATTAATTTTTAAATCTAAAGTCTATATACTAGTAATTATTTAACAACACTTTAACACTGCAGGATAATTAATTAATTCAATCTCGAGCAAGACATTTATATATCCCACGTCGTCCCCATCCACTCTCCTGTACTCGCTTCACACTTCACACCGCTACACTAGCGCTTCCTCTCCAACACCCGCACCTCACTTCACTTTACTCGTTACACATTATTATCGATATAGAGGCCGAATCTATAATAGTTAGATTTTTGTTTGTCTGAGAACGCATCACTAGAAAAACACTGGACAGATTTTTATGAAATTTGGTATGATAATAGCTGGTTATCCGGGTCAATATGAAGAATACTTTTTATTGCGGGAAAATATCTTATCTTTATCTCATCATCAAACGTAACGTCGCTAGCATTAGTATAAATGTTTTACCGTATTTTTGTTTAATAATGTACGAAGCATTTGATTTAAAATAGTGAAGAAAACTCATGGAATCAATAAAATTTCATATAATCTGAAAATAAATGAAATATTTTTTACTTTTTTATTAACACCATAGAACATTACGATCCTGCAATAGAGAATATAAAAAAATACAAACGAGACAAAGTCATAAGAAATATTTGATACTTTTTACCGAATTCAAAAAGAAAGAGATTAGTTTAAATGTTTTTAGAGGTGCATTATATAATGTTTTTGCTAATTGAGGATCGATTGTCATATGATTTTATTTAATGAACCAATTATATCCCAAGAGAAGACCCGTATAAATTTTGTGATAAAGCTCCACCCCTAAAACTGGAATAATTACTTAGATTTACGCGAGTATTTGACATTTTAATTGAAAATATATATTCGGATATTTTCGCTTAATTAATAAATCACATCTATACAGATAAATAAAATTAAAGCGTCTGTTTGTAATGTCAAAATATATATATACTAAATGCATACGGAATTATATACGGTATTTATAAGAAAAACACAGTTTTTAAAATTTTTGTCTGTCTGTTTGTTTGTTCGGGTTAATCTCCGAAACGGCTGAACCTATTTTAACTGGACTTTCACTGGCAGATAGCTGATATTATAAGGTGTAACTTAGGCTACTTTTACTTTAGAAAGGATAAGTCGTTAATAATTTGCTAAAATCCAAAAAGATTGTTTCTTTAAAGCTACAACTAAATTACTATTTTTTTCAAATAAATATTATCGAATCAAGATTATTAATTATGCAAAGCCTTTATTCATCACAAAATATTAATTATATATTTGTATTCATTGATTTACAATGAATACAAATTCAAAATCCATAGTTCAACGATATTATATTATACTAACAATGATTATTACGCGACATTTGATAATAAGTGCCTTTCAACTGGTTATAATTTAAATTCGTCTAGACAGTAAGCTGATACTAATACCTTTCTTGAAAATAGAGGCAAATCCAATATTTTATAAAAGTTTTTAATTTAATATTGCATTGTAATTTGAATATTAATATTCAACAAAACAAATCTTTTCTACGGGAACAGTACATTTTTCCGGGATAAAAATTAGTTTATGTGTTATTCCGATGTGTGAGCTATATTTTTGTAAAGTTTCACTAGAATTCATACAATAGTTTTTACGTGTAAAAGTAACAAACATCCATATGTCTATACATTCAGACATCCACACATTTAATAATATTAGTAGCATTAGATAAATAAAATTTATAACCTGCTATCCACCATTCAACCATGAGATCTGAGCAGCATGATAAATGGCTTTCTAAATGAAGAAAATGTTAAGTGCAAAGTTAGTGGTCACCTATCCAATTGCATGTTGCCAGTGGGATTTCTTAACTTTGTTATTTTTAAGAATTAAAGTAAATCATATTATATACTTTTTTAATTAAAAAGAAAAAGACTTATTTTACTTAAATGAATATTAAATTACAAAAATATTTCAAAGATAATTAATCTATATACAAAAAAAAACTTTGGAGGTTGGCCTTTTTTTATATTTTATACTTATTTATACTTTATCCTAATATCAATAAAGAAATTTTACAAAGAACTTTTTTATTCACCCATTTCCTGTTTGCTTAATTAACTCGCACATTGTAAGCTATTTCCAATCACTATTTAGTTATTGGGTCTAATTGACTAAAATTCCTATTGTAAAATGTCAATGCAATGTTTTGCATTAATCGTATTTATACCTTTTTAACGTCCCAGTGCTGGGGGTGGGCCTCTCTTCAATATGAGGGGGATCAGGCCGTAGTCCACCACGCTGGCCGAGTGCGGGTTGGAGGAATACACATGTCTTTCGAAAACTTACTGGATTTTCTCAGACTTGCAGGTTTCCTCACGATGTTTTCCTTCACCGCAAATATTTAATTAATAGCTAAAATTATTACACTTTTGACAGAGAATTTGATAATAGTTCAAAGATGAATTCATAGCGAAAGTTAAGAATCTAATAAAAAAATTATAATAATATGAACAATTACAAGTTTTGAGAAATAAAAATCGTTAGTCTCTTCCGTGACTATGATAGCTGTAAACTTTACTGCAATCATGATGTAAAGTAATATACATAGTAAAGCATTCTAAACGTCACGAACCAAAAATTAAACTAAACCCGAAAAAATAGTTTTATTTAAAATGAAACTTACTAGTATAGTAACAATTATCACCCACGGAGTGGGCGTTGTTTGTCGATACTATAACAATAGCTTTCTTTAGAATTTCTTTTTTAGAATGTATATTATTATTATATTCTTTATAACACTGAAAAAGTAATAAAAAAATATATAGAAAGTGACGTGGACAAAGGTGGACCTATCTCTATAAGAGATCTCTTCCAGTCAACCCATGTATGTCGGAAAAAGCAGGACAGAAAGAGAAAGTCCAAAAAAACGATAAGAAAATATATAAGAATTAGCGTTTCACTCTCGCTTCGCTCGGGTTCGTCACTAGGTTGCTTCCCAAAAAAAAAAAAATATTAATTAATTTGGTTTTAATTTTTTTCGTACGACACTATTTTTTTTCTAAAATAAAAGTAGCCTTAGTTACTGCTTATTGCATCAGCTATCTGCCAGTGAAATTCCCGTCAAAATCGGTTCAGCCATTTCAGACAGACAGACAGACAAAAATTGTAAAAAATGTTATTTTGGTATATGTACCGTGTATACATCCATTTAGTAAAAAGCGGTTATTTTAATATTACAAACAGATACTCTAATTTTATTTATCTGTATAGATAAGCATGCTATTTAGTAGTCTTAAAATTACTTCCAATATATACATATAATATGTATAAGTCTCATTCATAGCATTGTATGATTTGTACTCCATACATCTCTGTATACAATATTGGGTACAATAATTAGGTTAACACATTAAATTTTCATTCGAAACCTTATGGAAATTGATTGCGGCAGGAATACATGTTAAACTTTAACATCAGCTTTTAGATTCCCATATTTATCAATCATTCCCAATTCTGGTCTCTCAGTAATTTATTTTATTACTATGTAAGGGTCGGAACAATGGACACGAATCTTTGTTGTAATCGCCCCAAATTTGCCGTCACTAAAGCTCGAGCGACGGCTATTCAAATAAAAGTAGCTTTATTTACTTAAATATTTTCAGATATTATTTATATTACGGAGCTTATGAATAGCCCGCAAGTGTAATCAAGTTTGATAAAAGATGGACTGGGGTATTATGAGCGAACATTACGTTTATTACTTTCAGACTCATTCGTCTATTACCGCTGTTAAATTCATTTTGTTAATCTTCTTTGATAATGTGACGCAGTTGCGAGTTGTTTTCCCGATATTAAGGGTTCAAGGGTTGATTCTTACAATATATATTTCCATACCTTATAAATATTATTGACGATAATGTGTAAAAGGTTTTCATCTCTAATCATGCGATAAAATATAATGACCATAATAATTTATTTTAAACTAAAAGGCTAACTAACATCGGCTTTAAAAGTATTATTTTGATAGTTTTACATTTTTTAGTGGTATTAAATTGGAATTTTAAATAGTTACAAATACAATACAAATACAAATATACTTTATTGCACACCAAAATATACATGACATATATAATATATAAAGAAGGTATAGCACAATAGGCGGCCTTATCGCTAAATGAGCGATCTCTTCCAGGCAACCTTTGGGCAGAGAGAAAGAAAAAGATTGGGAAGGGGTGCAATCAAAAATTTTACAGAGAATATATGTATACAAATAAATACATACACGAGTACATACAAACATATATACATACATAAATACATACATATATACATACATACATACATACAAACATACATACATACATACATACCTACATACATACATAAATCCATACATACATACATATATATACCGACAGGAATACCAATATACCTATACTATACACAAAATATGATACTAAGCAGATTACAAGTTAAGATAATATTCTTTAGTTAATTTTTTAAAAACCGATAGCGAACCAGCACGTTTAACTATATTTGGTAGTGAGTTCCATAGACGGGCTGATTGGACAGTAAAAGAGTGAGTATAGAAGGAAGAAGAGTGTGGAGGAATTTTTAAAGTTAGGTTTTGGTTAGAACGTAGAGGATATTGGTGAGAATCACTTAAAAATTGAAATCTATCTTTAAGATATCGGGGTGTTCTAGGATTAAATAAAATATTGTATAAGAGACAAAGAACGTGAATATTCCTGCGAAAGCGAATAGGGAGCCACTTGAGCTTTTGACGAAATTCGGAAACGTGGTCATATTTACGAAGTCCAAATATAAACCGAATGCAGAGATTTTGAATTCGCTCAAGTCTATTTAATTGCTCCTCTCTTAAATCAAGATAACATGCGTCAGTGTAATCAAGTATTGGTAATAGGATAGCGTTAGCCAAGGCAATCTTAGTGGGAATGGGTAGAAAGTTGCGTAAACGACGCAATGATGCAACGGCAGCAAACATTTTTCTGCTCACCTCGCCCACCTGTGGCTTCCAAGATAACGTCTCATCAAATATAATGCCCAAATTTCTCACTTTATCACTATAAGGAATTAGAATTCCGTCAAATAAAATAGGTGGTAATTGTGATCGAGATATTCTGGATTTTAATCTTGAACTCCCTATAATGATTACTTGAGTTTTACTTGGATTTACTTTTAAGCCTAATGATTTGCTTCTACGCGAAATATTGAGTAGATCTGCATTAATATCTTGAATAGTTTTATTTAAGTCTAATAAGGTCGTTTGACGATAAATTTGAAGATCATCAGCGTACAGGTGGTAGGGAGAAGAAATATAGTTACTGAGAGAGTTAATAAATACTGAAAAAAGCAGAGGAGACAACACGCCACCTTGAGGGACACCGGCATGTAGTGTAATCCATTCAGAGCAAGAGTCATGAATACGGATACGTTGCCGGCGTCCGTACAAGTAACTACGAAACCAGTCAATTACATCAGGAGATATGTTAAGAGAACCCAAGGTAGCCAATAGAATATCAAAATCAACAGTGTTAAAAGCATTACTAAAATCCAGTAGTGTCAAAACTGTGACTTGTTGATTTTCCATTCCTAGTCTGATGTCGTCCGTAATTTTTACGAGTGCAGTAGTCGTGCTATGACCATGACGAAAACCGGATTGCATAGGATTTAGGAGGCTATGATTTGAAAGGAAGTCACTTAATTGCTGATGCACGAGGCGTTCAAGCACTTTGGATAAGAAGGGAAGAATGGAAATGGGACGGTAATCGGAAAAAGAAGTAGGATTAGTTTTTTTTGGCAAAGGTATTATTTGAGCATCTTTCCAGGCAGATGGAAAGCAGCCAGTTGCGATGGAAAAATTAAGAATGGATGTTATGACAGGGATCAATATATCAAGTATAGGACGAATCATATTACGACTAATACAGTCAGAGCCAACTGCATCAGAGCTAACTGCTACTATGTTTCTCCTAACATCACATTCCGTAAATTGACTAAAATTAAAAATAGGTGATTCAGGAGCGGCCAAGGCGAGAATTTGATTTTTAGTTTTTAATTTGGTTGTACTATCAATTGTACTAGACGATGAGAAGTGTTTGTTTAGTTCATTTAAATCTATATTATTGGAGGTTATATTTTGTTTTGCCTTTCCAACTCCAAGAGATTTGAGAAAATTCCAGACTTTTTCTGAATTTTTTTCTTCTACAACAGATCTATGAATATGGCGTCGTTGACTATCCCTACACACCCTATTGCACTTATTCCTAGCTTTTACATATTTTTTTCGATTGGAATCACTAGCATTCATCTTTAATTTAGTTTTAGCAATATTTTTTTTCTGTTGTAGTTTTTTAATGTCTGCAGTAAGCCAGGGCGCAGGTAGATGTTTAACACGTACAGGTCGAATCGGCGCATGTATATCGTATAACTGTGTTAATATGGAATTAAAAACATTGATCTGGTTGTCTATAGTATCTGCATTGATAACTTCAGACCAATCAATCATCAAAGCATCATCACGCAAACGATCTAGATCCATCCCAGCAAAATTGCGTTGGAGAAGGATTCTTGATTTCGCTTTAGGAGGCTTAAGTTTATAAGAAAGAAATATAAGATCATGGTAAGAGAATGCAGTAGCATTGCATTGACCATGCTTATCAACATGATCAATGGAAGAAACTAAAATCAAATCCAAAAGGGATGGATTGCAATTCGGAAAAATGTGAGTTGCAGATAAAGGAAGGATGTGTAAATTAACTGCCTCTACAAGTGCTTTAAGTCGAGCTGTGCGATGATCATTTTTAAGCAGACATGTATTTAGATCTCCCATAATAATAGTATGACTGTATAATGGGGTTAGTTGCTCCAATAGGGTTTCAAATGATTCGAAATAATCAACTGTTAGCGATGGACTGTAATAGACACCAAGAAGGATTTTTGTATGAGAGAGACTGATTTCTAGAAAAAGATGTTCCGGACCAGTAGTATTGGTGAGGTGCGACTGATTTATAATTTTATAATAGTTTTTTTACGTTAAAGTTTAGTTTTGATAGGTATAAATATACCTCATGAAATAGTTTGAAGAAAAAAAATTGGAATATCGACATAGTACTATGTATATATTTTTAAAATATATTTTTAACATAATATAATATTCAACAATATAACATAATTGTTATATTCATAATATCGATATATTAATAGGGAAATGGAGTATGCCATTCATAAACCTTTTCATCTGAATGATGGTACAGCATCATTGTTCTTTTTGCAAGCTTTTATTTCACTTCCAATATCAGACCTGATTCAACAATTTTTTTCAAGTCGTATTCATAATAAGGTAAGATTACAAAGTTATTGCCCCTAACTTTTATCATCAGATTTGTTCTTTTTTAAGATTCGATTGACTATTTATTACTAAATTATTATATATTTAATTATTAATTAATTATTTATTTATTATTATATATTTAAGTGAAATAAAAGCTTAGGTAACTAAAAACTTTTTTACTTACTTTGTAGAATTTTCTTACGCAATAGGACTCATTTCTTTCTTACGAGTAGTTTGGTTGATGTTCAAAGCTCATTGCATTTTGACCTGAACGCAATTTATATCTGTCTCTTTTTTACTGTGTTATTCTATAAGCTATTACTCGTGGATCTGCTTGTAAAGTTTATTTTTATTTCCGCTTCATAAAATAGTATTACACAAAGTTCAACATCGTTATTCTACTCTTTGAAGTGGGAATGAGTGGAATTTTGCAAGCATGTAAAAGTCATGCCTCACTATGTTTAATAAGCATATTTCACCCTATGAAACCGTGTTTTATTTCATTAAAAAAAACATACAACTCCTGTCTTTTTAATGTAAATTTCCGAAAGTCCTTCCTTCACGAGTTTTTACATTACGTAAATTATCATCTGACCAGAATTTATTTTAGCTTTAGTAGTTCTCGAGATATTGTGTTTTTTTTTTAAATATAACTCATGTAGGTGTGTATGTAGATTTAAGTTCAAATTAATTATTATTTCTAAATCCAATTAAGGCAGTGCCCAGTGGTAACGCGCTCGCTTGGGAAACCGAGTGAAGTAGGTTCAAATCCCAGGTCTCGTACCTCAGACATTTTCATGTGCGAATCATTTCCAGCATGTTTATCACTTGTCTTACGGTGAAGGAAAACATCGTGAGGAAACCTTCATGTTTTGAGATAACCTAGCAAGTTTTCGAAAGACATGTAAAGTCCGCCAACCCGCACTTAACCAGCGTGATGGGCTACAGCCTGATCCCTCTCGTATTGAAGGGAAGCTAATACCCAGCAGTGGGACCTTAAATATGGGCTAAATACAATACAAAAACTTCTTTATTTGATTAACTACTTATTACTTAACTCAAAGCTTAAACTGGTTTTTATAATATAAATTATGTACATACGCTCCATATTACCTTTAATTTGCTCGTTTCGGCGAGCTTGCACCTGCGGCACTATGAACGGGCTGTTACAATGAATTTAAGCCTCGAATTATTAAAAACCTTTGCTGAAGTGAATATATTTAAATAAGGTGTATCGCGCATGAGAAATTTTACGTTTCACGAGAGAAAATCCATATTTTACAGTGAATGTCCAAATGATTCTGTTAAATAGTGATTCTTTCAAGCGTAACTTGTCTCGCTGGAGTGTGATTGAAGCTGCTTGTAAAAGCTCATCGCTATTGATTTTCATTTTCAATCAGCCTTAATTTGTAAAGTACGTATACCTTGTAAGCCCACCACTGTTATTTTTAATTGACAAATATCGC
Source organism: Argynnis bischoffii washingtonia (assembly GCA_033884665.1). Classification (NCBI taxonomy): domain Eukaryota; kingdom Metazoa; phylum Arthropoda; class Insecta; order Lepidoptera; family Nymphalidae; genus Argynnis; species Argynnis bischoffii. The sequence continues at coordinate 3,137,229 of CM066622.1, forward strand.
AGTACACGCCGCAGCTTATAAAAATTCAAATCAAACTATGTTATTTAACTAACTTAAGATCTCTTGGAATATTTCTGTGCGCCACTAAAATATTATTATATAAAATTTTATCATTATTCTACTTTATTTTCTAAAGTAACTTAAGTAAAATAGTTTCAACTTAATTCTGGAAATAAAAGCTTAATATTTTATACTACTTAAAAACAATGATTGTACAAAATTGTTTTAAATACAAAAGGTTTTAAAGTATACTTAACGGTTTATATCAAATAAATTAATAGTTTTCATTAACTTGAAGTAAAAAAATTGAGTGTACATAGCATGGAGTGTATTTTTCGATAGTCGAAGTCATACAGTTTTCATTCTTGCGTTTAGTATTTCTATGTACGTGTATGTATGTCTTCGACTGCATAATACTATGTTCTTTCGTCAACTTGTTCCCATATTTTTAATTAGTTTTTTGCAGTCGGTTTTTTTTTATTTTTGTATATTATTTTAACCTGCATATACTTGTGAAGTCCTAAACTTTATGTAAAACCTTTAAAAATAATTATTATTCTACATCTAGGGCTAAATTTTTGTTAAACCTTATGTCACAAGTATAAGTCTATTTATTATTAAAAATTTTAATACTGTCGTTGTTGTCTATTGCCTAATAAAAATTTAAATACTGTCGTTTCATTTAATATAAAGACTGAGATACAGAAAAATATTTTTAATTTCATATGATAAAGTCATATTACTATTTTAGTTACATATTATATTTACAAATATAGAAAAATATAACATATTAAATTGACAAACGGTGATTGTTTTATATCACTTTGTTTTCAGTATCAAATATAACATTTCAAAGGCATAGTGAGTTACGTTTGATGAATCATAGTATTTTTTTAAATAAATACTTTCGTCTGTTTGATAGTGACCGCTATTCGGCTTATTTACTCTGCCGCTAACTATGTACCATGTACACACAATGTACAGAGACCACCGGAATTAGGACAGGTTTAATTTCAACAAAGCATCGTCAATGTTTCGCAATTTGAAGTTAACAACATCATATGTCTCTTACGCAAAATTAACAATGAATAGTATAGTATAAATCACGATTTTTTTGAATAATCTACATTTTCTGCTCTTTTTTGACATCCATTTTGTTGGCAACCATTTGTTATGTAGATGGCAAAAATAATATAGATATATGAATAAACTTTTGCTATTTTAATAGCTTATGTATTTATTATTGATATAGGATGAAAGTTATGAAATTCTTTATCGTAATATATAACTTATACTTTAACATGGATATTGGAAAACTTGTATTTTTTATATTTCCTGGGTAAAAAATAAGATGCCTAAGAGTGATATTGATTGCAGCTTTTAGGATTTATTGGAAATAACATAATCTAAAAGCTGTAATGGATTAATTTTAAGCGGTAATAATTTAAATCAAAACATGTAATTAAACATGTAAGCCTAACCTCAAAATATTGTAACCAATGCAATGCAGATTCTATTTTCGTTTGAAGTAAATATTTTTACAAATATATATTGATTTTACATATTCGTTTCAGTCTGGTTAGCTCGTAGCTCGTCATTAACTAAGTGTAGACGGAATTTGTGGGTAGGTACTGTTAATTGGTATAAAGGTTACCCCTTTGACACTTCTAAAATCTTTACTTAAAAATCGGTTTCTGAAATTAGCACGCATAAACGGACAGACAAACAGACAATTCTAAAAATTATTGTTTTGGATTCTGTAAGGTTAATAAAGACCCGAAAAAATTGTTTTTCTCAAATATCTTCCATGTACAGACAACTATCAGTTACAATTTTTTTAAATATATACCTATCTACTAACATTTAACCTGATGGTAATAAACAACAATTTCCGTATTCGTAATCCTATTCACAAAAATGAAAGTTTGTGAGGGTAGAGGTAGGGATGATAGTTTGTTAGTTACGCGCAAAGTACTGAACCGATTATGATTGAACTTTACAGTAATATAGCTTGTATATCTGGATGACAGATATGCCATAATTTATAAAATATGATATTACGTAAATAAACTACGTGGGCGGAGCTACGGATAAATGTGAGACTCAAACATACAAAGTTCAGAACAAATTATTATCCTTCGTTTTAACTTCTTACTAATACGTATCCTACGTATTTAAAAATATTCTTCCTCAGCACTTATCTTTTTTATATAGCCTAGACTAATCTAGGCTTATTTTTAGATTCTGGTACAGTAAGTACTTGAATGTATAAAAGATAAAAAAAATGATTTTAACATAAAACAGATTACACTGTTATCAATTATCAATCTATGTATTAAATCTGTATGTAACATTTCATTTTTGGAAAATATTAACAAAATGAGTAATATACATTTAGAATGTATACGTTCATGTACTGTATATGAACTAACATTTCTTGAAAATTGCACGTATGGCCGTCATAAAAGCAAACTTCTCATGCTATTTGATGACTTCAATACTTTAGGTTTACTTGAGAATTTATGGACACTAAAAATTTTACATTTTGTTCATATTGTTAGTCATTTAGTACAATATAAGAGAATACTTGCCTGTGTAAATTTATTGCAAATATCAATAAAAGTTTATTAGTATAATAAGGTAGTATAGCGTCATAGTTTTTAACAATCGAAATTTAACTAGTTCGCTCAAAGGTAGAAAGTCCGCCATAAGCATGATTCAAAATTTCAGGAAAACATACATGAATAGAATTTACTTTTTTATTGATAACATAATAGGAACAAACAAAAAAAGTGATATCGGTTGACAAACAGAGGGGGGGGGGGGCGGGGGGAAGGTTTAACTGAACTCTTTATATATATATATATATATATATATATATATATATATATATGGAAAGAGAAGTTTGAAATGGTTATAAAACATTTTAAACCATGGTAAATGGTTAATAGCGTTGCTTGGCGTCAGTCCAAATGTTTGTTACTATCGGATTCATTTTGATCTAAGCTTATGCTTCTGTGGACTGCAAACGAGATTCGATAACCGAACAAATAGGAAATTAACTAATATCTATCCTCACAGGCTCTTGCCTGTGGCATAATATGACTACTAATGTACTTGCGAAAGTTTGTGTATATGTGAACATTTGTGTATGTGTGAAAGTTTGTGTATGTTTGAACGTTTGTGTGTCTATGTATGTATGTTTGTTACTTCATATTAAAACCGCTGGGCAGATTTGAATGAAATTTAGTAAGCAAGTAAGCTGGAGCAATACATAGGGTACAGGTGCTCGTGCGAAATATATAGAAAACTATGTATATTACTTATATACTTCGCATTGTGCATGCGTGTGTTTTCGGTGTGTATGTGCTGCGTGTGTAAAGTTGGAAACATGATGATAGATATTTAAAAAACTGTTTAAATTGCTAATGTGAAATCCCATCAGGTTCACTCCTCTCGATGCCATTAAAAGTATCTCTATATGATATATGTATGTCATTACAATTTTTAAAGACCAAATACGACTTTCAATATTACGTAACATACGAACTCTACTATCAGTATATGATTAATGGTGTTCTGAAATTTTATATTACATGAAATATTTCATATTTGCTTGGCAAAAATTCAAGGTCCTTTATTCTTATCTTAACTTATAAATAAATCGCGTGTGAACCTCTGATATGTTGCGCACTCATAAAATACAATGTAGCGTCGGGAAACGTTCTACTTCGGATAAATTGAGTGCTCAAAAATTGCTGTCCTATAAATTACTCAACTCTTATTACTTGGACTTAAAGTCTAATTTGGTGCGACAACGTATTATATATGAGCATCAAAGAATATATACATTGGACGTTCTATCAGTAAAATTTAAAAGAGGTTGTTGTAGATTGATTTTGGTACTAATTTAATGCTTAAAGATAGATAAGGTAATAAATTCAATGTGGAAACTTCAATTTTTTTTTTATGAAAGGCTTGTTTATGAGATAATATACCATGTTTATTATTGTCTATTTTTTTTTTTTTTTTTATTTCCTTTTTGCGGCTGTGATGTCACTGCGACCATTTCTGGTCTATTGTGATCGCCACATTCTTCATTAGAGTGAACCGTTTAACCCTGCAGAATTAAGAAATTGCAGGATTTTCTTAGGTTTGCACTCTTTTATTTCATCTAGGCCTATAACCTGTTTTCCTAGATGAATGCTACGCTTGTACATGAGCGGTCCGCATTCCCATAGAAGATGAAGTGGCGTTTCATCTGCCTCCATGCATATTCTACAGGTTCGCGTTTCGCTCAGTCCCATATTGAACATGTGCTTGTTTAAGCAGCAGTGTCCAGTAAAAGTCCTTACCAGTAATCGTAAGGTTTTCCTGTTTTGCGCTAACATAAGGTTGTTAAACCTTTTGTCATAGGCTTTAATCAGTGTCTTGGAGTGAATCATTCCATTTGACTCATTCCAGTCCTTTTTTGCTGTCTTGAGACATGCTATCATTAGGGTTCTTTGAGCTAAGCTCTTGGGTATTCCGCAGAACGGCTCAGGACCCTGCTGCGAGCCAAGAGCTCCCTCTCTAGCGAGCTTATCGGCACATTCGTTGCCAACTATCCCCGCATGACCCGGTACCCATCTTAGTACTATTTTATTTCTTTTTGCTAAGAAGTTTAATCGGTCCATGCACTGTTCTACTAGCTTCGATGAGACTATGTTTGAGTCTAGTGCTAGTAGTGCGGCTTGGCTGTCCGAATTTATGTAAATAGTTTGATTTGTGTAGTGCTTACATAGATTGGCTTCTACACATTCTAGGATGGCATAGACTTCTGCTTGGAAGATGGAGGCGAATTGTCCGAGATGTATGCTTTTGCTGAACCTCGGTCGCTCTCCATGTATCCCGCAGCCAGTCTTTGCTCCTAATTTAGAACCATCTGTGTACCAGACTAGAGATCCGTTTTTATAGGATATCTGGCTATTGGTCCAGTCCTCCCTTGACGGAAATTCAATTATGTAATATTTATCAAATAAGTGCCGCGTTTGCATGGCATCAGCTGTCATACCAAGTAGCGGCATCTCTTGCAGAGAGTCCTGTAAAGTCCTCATTTTCCGTGAGAGCCATTGAGTTCTGCCTTGGATTTTAGCTCTGTACATACTGGCTTGTGCCTCCTTCTGTATAAATAGATGTAGAGGTGGCAACCCGAGTAGTGCATTTAGTGCTTGACCAGGGCACGTAGACATGGCTCCTGTTGTCATTAGACAGGCTGTTCTTTGTAGGCTATCTAATTTTTTAATTACTGTTGTCTGTTTAGTCTTATTAGACCAGGCTACCGATGCGTAGGTGATAATTGGCCTCACAATGGCAGTATACGTCCAAAGGGTGGTTTTGGGGCTTAAACCCCAGTTACTGCTCAGCATGCGGCCACTCGCTTATTATTGTCTACATGAACGTACAAACAAACACAACCGTTTCGATATCGGCAATAGAAAGTCTGGCTCGCTACGGAATAATCGTGATTTTACACATATACATGTACATTAGAATATATGTTTCTATATAATTTTATGAATATGGATGCTTGAAATAAAATAAAAAGCACATGAACTAATGAACCACATTGAATATTATTTATATTAGAAAATCAAATGTTTTCTATCGATTATTATATAGGGTACTTAAAGTCTGACCTATAATTTGACAATGCATATTCTTGATCTTAAGCATTGGTATGTAAAGAACACAAAACTTCAAAATAACTCAAGCCTTAAAGCTTGCCATGACACTTATAAAAGCTTCACATATATTACAAGGAAGGCGTTTATTAGTTAGGATTTTTTATACCCTTTATTTTCTACAAAATCAAATCACGAACGCGAAAATGACTGCATGTATAATAGGAAGATCCCCTGCCGACGATTTTTAAAGCTCAACTTGTGTCTACATTATTCAGGACAGGGGGTAACGTATGGTGCGCCTTATTACTTTACGCCATAATGTTATATTTTGTTAGAGCAATTTTTATGTACGCTTTTTTAACATGGTGATTTTTTATGTAAATAACGTTTGTTTGAAGCTGTAGCTTCGTTCGCATATTTTTGGTGTAACCGTGATGAAATGTAGAGATCGTGCTAGACTAAAATTGTTTGTAGAATGATAAAATATTTTATATAAACAAGTAAATAGATCTGTAAAGAAAAAGTTGTGGTCTCCAAGGAATAAAATCGTAAAGTGCTAATATGATATCTTTAATGATTTTTTTCATAGTACTTTCTTAGATTTACGCGAATATTAGACATTTAAATAAACTATCTTTTCGGATTTTTTCGCGGATTTATTTTAATTTTCTAAAGTAGACATAGAATATAATAATGGTAACACTAAAAATATAGATTATTAAACAATAATATAATAATAAGTTTTCTAAAAAATTGAAATAATTATAATGATAATAGCTAAAATTATATAAATAATATTCCATATTTCAAGTTTAAAATTAAAATTATAAAATGTTTAAAATTAAAATTAACAAATATTGTAAGGTACATTGATGCTAATTTTCAAAATTTTGAATTCATTTTTGTTAATTGTGGGTAGGCTGTCTGTAACAACTATATAATGCTTTGTGACATCTAACATCTTAGTCTCTCCCGTGACCATGATTGCTGTAAAGCAATCGAAACGTCGGGAAACAAAAATCAAAATAAATCCGCGAAAAAATCCGAAAAGATTTTTTTCATTTTAGGGTTCCGTACCGAAGGGTAAAACGGGGCCCTATTACTAAGACTTAGCTGTCCGACTATCTGTCTGTCTGTCAGCAGGCTGTATCTCATGAACCGTAATAGTTAGACAGTTGAAATTTTCACAGATGATGTATTTCTGTTGCCACTATAACAACAAATACTAAAAAACAGATTAATTAAATAAATATTTAAGGGAGCTGCCATACAACAAACGTGATTTTTTTTGTTCGTTTTTGCTCGATATATAATAATATCATAACGGCAACAGGTAGACACTTGAAATTTTCACAGAATATTTAGTTATATATTCACTTTAAAAATAAATACATATACAGTACAATACAACAGACATGATTTTTTTTGTTGTTTTTACAGATAATGTAATGGAACCCTTCGTGCGTGGGTCCGACTTGCACTTGGCAGATTTTTTATTACTTCTTTTACAATCTAAAAATTTACAACAATTCAAATTTGCCAAAAATGATATGTGCGATAAGTCATTATATCGACCATTCGACAGGTTAAATTGACTTGAATTTTATACTTTTTTCCATTAAAATTGATTTGTTCATATATTTTGATTAAATATTTTACATAATTAAATATAATGTGAACGTATGTACGTACTTACTGATTGAGATAATTAATCTTTTTCTTTTTCTTCTTCTAATAAAATAATAATTGACCATTAACGTCTTTTCCTCAAAACTTGTAAAACAATAACTCCTTATCGATCCAATAACTTTGATGACACGTTTGGCTCAGTTTATAGTGACCCTACTTGCTGTGCCAGCGGTCGCGGGTTCGAGTCCCGCTTTCCCGAGGTTCATTTGTGTGATGAACAGGTATGTTTGTACTCCAGTCATGGGTGATTGATTATATTTATAATATGTATGTATTTAAAGTTATATATGTGTAGTGTATCAACTATTTGGTATCTATAACATAAGCCTCGCAGCTTATTATGTAACTAGATGGTGCTGTGTTAATGTCCCAACATATTTATATATTATATTTATATTTGTTCTATTCTGTCATATTCTACCGGAAATAACTTAATTATAATATAACTTCAATATAATGGCCATATACCCTAATAAATACTTCAAAAAATAGAAATTAGTATTTTTTTTTTAATAATTTTAAAAATATATAGGAAACCGGTACTTGAAATTTTAATAAAGACAGATTTTTTCATGTATACTATTTTTTCACGTCGAATACACCAAAACAAAACTTTTTTCTCATACTGTAAAATTTCCTTTTGTGTATTAACGTTTTATTATTCCAGGGCATGGAAATATGAAAATTGATAATTAAAATATTTATTTATTAATATTGCTATTCAAAAATAATATTTATTGCATGGATTTTACCAAGCTAACTGTAATAAATAAAATAAGTATTTTCATAAAGGAACCATTTATATGATCCAAATGAAGCCCGAGTTCTTCAGCGAAATCCTCTAAAACCGGGGTTATTCTAATGAGAAGTAACATGGATTATTAATTTTTTCCTTTTGATCGTAAAATTTTCACCTCATTTTGGCTTTTTACTTCTAAACATGATATCAACTTCCTCTCGCTATCATAAAAGAGCTTTTTCTTTATACGAAGTTAATATTACACTCAATTTAGGATGCTCTGGGAGCTTATAGGGTTGCTTATAAATATCGATACAATTTAAAAAAATTAAGTTATAACGGAGTAGTTAAACTTATAATTTACTTATTACAGCAGAATGGGTTCGATTATCGAATAGGTATAAAACTAGTATTGGCAATATTGTATATATTTGTTGTCGACGCTATAATTAATTATATGTGACTTAGAACGTGTTGTCAATAGAGCCAAAAAGTAATATATTACTACAATTCCTTAGTGTTTTAAGAGATGGATTTCTAGTACTAAATACAGTTAATTAAAATAGCATGATAAATATTAAACATATTATGTATTAATAGCCTGTATAATTTACTGTATTCTTTAAAGCTTCTCGCTGTTGATTATTTTCTTTAATAATTAATTTCTTAATATCAATTCTTTAGAGATTTCTAAGTTAAGAGTAAGTAGATTCTTACCATTTTAAATAAAACTATATTTTCGATTTTTTTCGCTTTATTTGATTTTTGGTTTCCTACAGAATACTTTACAGCACTCATGGATGCGATCAAGATTCTTTAAATAATAATTTGGAGTATTTTATTCAAAACATCAAATATTATATTGAAATGAAATGAAATAAACTTTATTCAATTAGACTTATTACAAGTGCTTTTGAAGTGCTTTTTTATTCATAATAAAATCTAAGAATATATTCTTACCATTCGTTTTACGGCCTTAGCATTTTTGGGCAATGACTAATGATGATGTTCGGCAACGACACTTTTATATAACGAGAATCAAAACATAGCTAAATCTTTAAAAGTAAGTACATGATGAATATCTTATCATATTTATTTCATGTAGCAACCCTAGGTATACTTGTCACAATATCGTGTCGCATTGCGCCGCGGCGCAAAGAGTGGAATTTTTCGAGTCGATGTAAATTTTTGATAAGCCTCATGTGTGAAACGGGGGGTTTTAACGAATTCGCGGTCCTCAGTAATGTTATAATTATTATGTGATGAATTCAGTTGCAAATTTTAAAATCGGATTAATTGGTATTTAAAACGTAAAATGCACTGCCGTTTTGTTTATTTTATTTTAATATTAAATGAATGAATTAAAATATTTCTTTCTCAGTGTTTTTGATTAATTTTCGTTGATAATTTCAGTTTTTAAGTTATAGCAAAGTCAGGAACTGAATCAAGAATAAACGATGTATAATATTTAGAATGCACTGTTTAGTGAATTGAAGCACGATAATATGTATGTATGTAAAATACTAACGCTTTTTAGCATCTAGGGACGAACCCGAGTGAAGCGAGGGTAAGTCGTTAGTCTTTACATATAATAAAACTGCAGAGGTCGAATATCTGTACATAGAAAAAATTTGCTAAAAACCGAGGATGTAAGAAGAGAAATAGAACAAATCCAGATTTTTTCTAATTTTTTGTTTCTCTGTCTGTTTGTATGTTTGTACGGGCTAATCTCCGAAACTGTGTGACCGATTTAAATGAAATTTAGAATGGTGATACCTTATATCCCCAGTCAATGTTTTAGTTACTTATCATCTTGGAAAATTAAAGAGTTCCCGTGGGATAGTTAAAAAACTATAGTTATTTAGACACCTTAGTACACAAGATCTACTGATTGGATTTTAATGAAACTTTACAATAATATATTTCATACATCAGAATAATAAATAGGCTACTTTTTATCCCGAAAAAAGTACGGTTTCCGTGGGATAGATTTGTTTTTGTTTGTCTAATTCTTATATACAAACATTGAGCAATATTTGTAAGAATATGTACTTTTACTAAATTTCAGAAAAATATTTCTGGCAGAAACTAAATAAATAATAATAAAATAATAAACACAACAAAGTGCCTTCTGTTCTACCTTCGTTTGATATTTACCTAAGCATTAGCTTGGACAATTCGTTAATTGCTCTTAAGGGACAGTACACGAAATAACGAAAGACGTAAAAATACTCAGTCACGTTCACTTACGGAAAAACGGCACTAATAGGCAGAGGGGTAAATAAACACAATTAAAAATAACGTTATATAAAAGCGATAATTAAATAAAAATATCGTCTTTTATTTTCAGCCAAATTAGTTTATATATTTTTTTCAATAACTATAGTTTTTACTAATTATTCTACATGTCATTCCTGCTGATTATTGTTCGTGCTAACCAGGATATAGTAAACATACTACGTTATAAAAGTTAATTTTGAACAAATTTTTTTATTACAGAATATCTTTTATTAGATTTACGCGAATATTTGACATTTTAAATTTGACATAAAACTTTTTTTTTCGGATTTTTTCGCGGATTTAATTAGATTTTTGGTTTCTGACGTTTCGAATGTTTTACAGCAATCATGGTCACGAGGTCTCTCCCGTGCATTACATGCTGTAAAGCTATATTTAAAATATAGAATATCTATTAAAACAAAAAGCAAAGCCATAAAGTGTTTTTTAGCGTGCCGTACCTAAAAGGAAAAAAAGAGCTTGAAAAAAGATTGTTGGTCTGTGTGTTTGTGGAGACATTTTTCTCAGGAACGCGTGGAGCTGTGACGCAAAGTTACGGCTATTATGTCGCGTATTTTGACGCTCACTAGGGAACTCTGAAGGGAATCAAAACCTATAGGGTACTTCCCCGTTGACCTAGAATCATAAAATTTGCCAAGAAATAATGTTTTATAGCACAAGTAAAGGAAAAGTTCCGAAAACCGTAAATTTGTATTTATGTACATTACATACATCACAAAAAAGTTTTCTGTTTTTTTTTTTTTATTTATACTGTATATTTATTACAATTTTTTGCCTCGGCTCCACTCGCTTAGTATGAACCTCGCTTATGATCACGATTTAGAATTATTTCTAACATGATTACCTTACGGTGAAGGAAAACATCGTGAGGAAACCTGCATGTCTGAGAAAACCTGAGCGAAACTAGGATTTGTTGTTAATCCATACCATAATATACTCACTATAATATTATAAATGTCTAAGTGTATTTGTTTGTTTGTCCTTCTTTCACGTCGAAATAGAATGACAGATTGACATGATTTTTTGTGTAGGGATAGTTGAAGGGCTGGAATGTGACATAGGCAACTTTTTACCGCGAGTGATCATCTCATTGCCACGGGAGAACACGTTAAAAAAATATAACCCAAAAAATATTTATGATCAGAATTACTTGAAACTTGGTATTAATGCTCTTCAATATAATTAAATAAATACGTGTTTTAGCATTTTTTTAAAATTTATCCCATAAGGGGGTAAAATAGGGGATGAAAGTTTGTATGAAGCCTACCGTTTTAGTTTTTTTTTTGTAATTTTAGCACGAGCGAAGCCGCGGATTCTGCTAGTGTATCATAATAATAATAATTAGTATGAATTAACATACAAATGTTAATATAACAAATAATGATATGTAATGGGACAAATAACTTTTGCCCAAAACATAACTTAGTGTAAATGATAAAAAGATTCCAAAGTTTACAACAACTTCAATAATTTGCTGGGAGCCACTTATCGAAAGTTCTAAAGTATAACCGATGCTATTGGAAACAAGAATCTTATACCACACTCCTTCAGAAATAACAATAAAACAAGAAAATTTATTTTTCAACCATTTTTCTGAAATGTTATGACATAAAAGTTCGCTGAGTGTAATGTTATGTTTGGCGTGTTATTTAAGACTAGCGGCTCACCCTCGCTTCATTCGGTTTCGCCTCTAGACAAACAAATACAAACATATCCCACGGGAACCGTACATTTTTCCGGGTTAAAAAGTAAAATGTTATATAATGTATTATATTATGTTATGTAATATATATTATCAAAAAAAAAACTATCTACAAGAAGCGTACGTTTTTCTAGGATGATATATAGCCTTTAGCCTTCCTCAGTTAACGGGCTATTTAATGCAAATATAATTTTTCAAATTGGATTAGTAGTTTCTGAGATTAGCGTCTTCAACCAAACAAACAAACTCTTCAGCTTTATAATATTAGTGTAGATTATGTAAAGTTAATATTTTGTATTAAGTCGCATCTGAGCGAATAAAGGGTGAAAGACAATCCGTTACTTCACCTTTTACTTTCAAAAGTTATATTCACATGAATTCAAGATTTTTATAAAAGAACAGCAATATCTCTATCAATAAAAGATACACTGGAAAATATTTTACCTCAAGAGTTATCTCATAAAACTTTCAAGGTAATATTTAACTCCTTAGGGTGGGAAAAAACTTTTAAAGTAGTTCTTTCTCAAACTAAAAAAAACACTAAGATAATTTAGTGTAAGTGAATTTACCGCTAGAGTACTCACGTAATATCTATACAGATAAATAAAATTGTAGTGTCTGTTAGTAATATTAAAATAACCGCTTTTTACTAAATGCATATATATGTACACACAGTACATAAACCAAAACAACAATTTTTACAATTTTTGTCTGTCTGTCTGTCGGTCTGTCTGTCTGTCTGTCTGTTTGTTCCGGCTAATCTCTGAAACGACTGGACCGTTTTGACGGGACTTTCACTGACAGATAGCTGCTGTTATAAGGAGTAACTTAGGCTACTTTTATTTTAGAAAAAGAATCAGGGTTCCGCGAAAAAAAATTAAAACCCATAAAATTGTGAACAAATTCCGCGTACGGCGCGCGCATCCGAACGAAGCGAGGGTAAATCGCTATGTAATTTAAATGAATATCGTAAAAGTAGCAAGCTACTATTTATGTATAAACATAGCTAACCGTGAAAACGTACCTAGGGACGAACGCGAGCGAGGCGAGCCTGAGTCGCTAGTTGTATAATATAATTCAATTATTACTTAACAGTCTGGTGGAAAAAATATTGTGAAATTATTTTGAATTTGGTGCCTTTTTTAGTTTAAAACTAGCGACTCATTCTCGCTCCGCTCAGGTTTGTCCCTATTACGTTTTAACGATTAGTATAGATTTCTCAGTGATGACATATTTTTCCGCAAAAAAAAGTGTCCTATATGTTGACCCCAAAACCCAGCTATCATTATACCAAATTTCATCAAAATCTGTCCAGTGGTTTTCTCGTGATGCCTTTCGAGACAGACAGAAAAAAAATCAAAAAACTATAGATTCGTCCTATGTATTGACAATAAAGACTATTTCAATAAGATTTTCCAAAAAATATTTAATGTACAGATTTGACTCAGAATTTTATTATAGTATGTATAGATAATAATTAATTTAAAGAACAAAAGCCGTAAGTACAAAAACTGAATTACTCTCATAGAAACATTTTTGTGTAATATTACGTATAATACTATTGTAATTAATGAAAATTTTTATTTCAATTATGTAATATTGTGTAATTAAAGTTTTAATTGCAAAGCACTTATCTAAAAAATTCATTATTCTCCAAAGCTGCTTGCTTTTCATTTGGGTTATTATGTATTCCGTTAACCAATTTGTCAGTCACAGATCTACTAATTCAATTTGCAATTTTAATTATTTCAAAAGTATTTGATTGAATTTACACAAATAATAAATATTCATAAATTTTCATTTTCAATAGTATATATAAGTCAATTTATTAACATATGTATCTATAAGAAAAGTTCGGTTTTTTAATTTATTTTCGAACTGTATTATGTTTTTTTTATTTTAAAATATTTTTGTTTATATATTCTTTAAACTTCTTTGGATTTGTGTGTCATATTGATAAACAAATATTTATCTGATCGATCAAACATTGTTTCGAACTGTAAACCAACCTGCCATCTCCAGATATAAAGGCAATTAAGACATCTCTGTCTTTTACGTATCTTAATCACGTTTTATTCTTTAATATTTAAAGAAATATTAAAGTAAGTTTTTCAAAGAATCATCTTGTAAAAATTATATTATTTAAATTAGAAGGTAACGAACTTTAACAAAAGAATTGGCTTTGTTTTAACATTTAACAAAAATATACATTTATTTTATTACTAGAGACTCACCCTTGCTTTGCTCGGGTACGTTTCAAAGGTGAGTATGAATATCCCACGGGAATCGTACAATTTTCCTAGATAAAAAGTAGCCTATGTGCTATTCTAGACTATAATCTATCCCTGTGCCAAATTTCATTCAGATCTGTTCAGCCGTTCTGGCGTGATTGAGTAACAAACATTCGTCCATCCAAACTTTCGCATTTATAATATTTATGGGATATGCGTTATATATAATATAAGTACCTTCAAGGCAAGAGTGAATAGGCATCTTTTAGGAAAGCGCGCTCCAACCTAGACCTCATCAGTGCTTTAGCGTTGATTGTCGTCAAGCGCAAGCCTATTTAACAATAAAAAAAAAATGTATTCAGCCCTTTTTTAACGTCCCACTGCTGGACACGGGCCTCCCTTCAATACGAGGGGAATCAGGCCATAGTCCACCACGCTGGCCAAGTGCAGATTGGCGGACTTCACATGTCTTTCGGAAACTTGCTCGGTTCTCTCAGACATGCAGATTTCCTCACGATGTTTTCCTTCACCGTAATGTGTATTCAGCCCTTTTTAACGTCCCACTGCTGGGCACGGGCCTCCCTTCAAGACGAGGGGAATCAGGCCATAGTCCACCACGCTGGCCAAGTGCGGGTTGGCGGACTTCACATGTCTTTCGAAAACTTGCTAGGTTCTCTCAGACATGCAGGTTTCCTCACGATGTTTTCCTTCACCGTAAGGCAAGTGGTAATCAAGTTAGAAATGATTCGCACATGAAAATATCAGAGGTGCGAGACCCGGGATTTGAACCCGCTTCACTCGGTTTCCCAAGCAAGCGCGTTACCACTGGGCTACCACTGCCTACTGCGTTATATACGACTATGAATAATTGAATTACCTATGCTTCAAAATGCATTAAAATTAGTGCGAATTATGCTGAAACATCTGACGACAAAATGGTCTATTAAAACGGTTATTATTTCACTGTGCTTTCTGTAACTGCAATTTTGTGGAAACACATTATACCAAAATTGCATAGAAATCTAATCTGCAATAAATGTTTAATTATTTTAAATTATTGTTATTACTAGTTTCTACCGCTGGTTTCGCTTGCATGAAAATGTTTTTTTTTTAAACGATTTGTGTAGCAAAATGTTGGTAAAATAACATTAAATTTTAACTATGGTTCTTCATTAACTCATTAATGTGATAAAATTCCATGGAAAATCGTAAGTTAGTTGACGTTATGTAATAATTTTAAACAAATTCAAAAACTTTTTTAATTTTAACATAATATTCTATAAATTTTGGAAGTTTTAAATTAACATTAGAAAATCCCTTTTTTACTTTACCGGTGGTAGGACTCTGTCAAGCCTGAGGAGTCCGACTGGATGGGTACCACCCCCTTATCTATTTCTGCCGCCAAGCAACAATGATTGCATTGTTGTGTTCCGGTATGAAGGATAAGGTAGCCAGCGCAATTACAGGCAAGAGGCATATCATCTTAGTCCTCACAGTGACAACGCACCTGTGGTTCTGCATTTTTGTTACTTCAAACCTAAGTGCATGAACCGTAGATGTTATGGGCGACAGGTATTACTTTCCAGCAGGTGGTCTGTCTGCTCGTTTGTCACTGAATCTCATAAAAAAAAAAACTTACTGGTATCGGGGTTCTATTTCTGTTTGACGAATATATTACCATTTTCTTAGAAATAACTGCCAATGTTTACTCCCGCTTGATGCAGGAACTATAACATTTTTGAAGTTATACTTATTTTGGAAAAAAATATGAGAGTAAAATTTTTACGATAAGTTCTCACACCGACAGCCAAAACGCGACATGATGAAATTAGTTGATAACTGTTTGTTGCCATGGTAACCATTGTTATTGTCTGACAAATGATATATAACATTATATTCTTTCCTTAACTGATATTCTATAAATATATGATTGTAATATGCCTTACATAGTTATTTAATTAATCCTTTTACAAACAGAGAGTTGTGACATACGGGATGAAATCTTAAGCTATTTTTGTTCTGTTACGTCAAAGAAGTATAACTTCTTACGTGCATACATAAGTACACATACACGCTTTTTTATTTAAGTAGAATATTTTATATCAACATATTCGTTATATCGTACAATCGCTTTTAGAATTGCTTTATGGATTTTTAGAGGAGCTGCATGGAAACTAAACTGACTAATTGCCATGTAAAATGTATGAAGCTAGAACGGGTGCGGCCAACCAACATGTTAGTACAGTGACATAAACGGGACACTAATAAATAAGTACCGTTGTAGAACTAGTGTAGCATTTTTCTCTTTTAAAACCAACGTATTTTACGAAAACCCTGACATATTGCGACTTTCTTAAAATTTGTACAGTTATGTATGGTTTTTTTTTTATATCATACTAACGACTCACCCTCGCTCCGATCGGGTTCGTCCCTACTTACTTTTTAACGTTTAATACAGATTTCTCAGAGATGAGATATTTTCCCGCAGTAACAACTATTCTATATGATGACCCGGATAACCAGCTATCATCATACCAAATTTCATCAAAATCCCTGCAGTGGTTTTTCCGTGATGTGGTAACAGACAAACAGACAGACAGACAAAAAAATTCTAAAAACTATAAATTCGGCCTCTGTTTCGATAATAATGTCTATTTCAATAATATTTTCCAAAAAATATTTAATGTACAGATTCGACTTAGTTAGAATCTTATTATATGTATAGATAACAATTTTAAATGTAAAAACTTGTGACTGAATTTGGTAATTATTCCTATAAACCAAAGTAAGCATATATGTAATTACTGACTAATCGATAGGGTTAAATATATAAAGCTCTATAATCAAAGATTTTGATTTTGAGGTTTACTTTTGATTCTACTGAATTGACGATTTCTCTGTCGATTAACGTAATAGTTTAAAAGTTTTCTTATGAATAGATAGTGGTAACTAACGTTTTTTAATGTATTTCTCTTTAACTTAAGTTAATTTACTCCTTAATATATAATAAATATATTTATGATCAAATAAATAATAATGAATCTACAATCCAGCATAATATTAATATGTTGCGTTTGTCAAGTAATGGCTCATACTTCTAAACTTTATATCACATATTTGTAAAAACTACATAAATTTTATATCATTTTAAGTATAACTATTATTATTCTCCAAAAAATATAGTTTTAATGTTAAACGAGCTAAAACAAAAGGAAACAACGACTAACAATCTCTAACTGTGACAGCTCTATTAAACTTACGGGTCTCTCATATATGTATTAGTTACCGGTATACTTGTATGTAACATTTTCTGAGTAGTTCATTTATAATATTTATTATTTATAATATCAATATATCTTTTATTGACGATACGTCTGGCTCAGTTTGTAGTGACCCTACTTACTTGCTGTGCCAACAGTCGCGGGTTCGAGTCCCACTGGCATTCATTTGTGTGATGAGCACGAATGATTGTACTCCAGTCATGGGTGTTTTTATTTATAATATGTATGTATTTAAAGTTATATATGTGTATCAACTTTAAATACATACATATTATAAATATAAACACTCATGACTGGAGTATAAACATTCGTGCTACTACAAACTGAGCCAAACGTGTCTTCAATTTTAATAAAATGAATTCTTAAATGTCAAATAATATTACAATATTATTCTTACAACAATATATTTTTATTAAAATTATGTGTTCATAAATGTTACTTACCAGTAACTTGTGAGCTGTTTTCTTGACTTTTAAACTTAAATATAATAAACTAAATGTCAACAAATTTTTGAATTTTGACAAAGTTGGGAGTTTATTCTCATACTTAAGCAGAAGTTCTAGATATATGTTCCAAGGTAATTCAGTGTTATATAAGTCATACAAATTTAAGTGAAGGCCTCATTAATGTAAAAACTTTTTATAAGAAACTTGTTAAATTAACAACATATGGAACGCTCTAATTTTATCTTGTCTGCTTGTAAATATCTAATTAAAGTCATTATAAGTATACATAACAGCCTGTAATGTTACTTTAACATTTGTTACCAAGGTTGTTATTGTTATAAATAAAATTACACAAATAAAAAACACCTCTGCGTGAAAAGCGAACTAAAAAGAAGAGAACAAGTTGACGAAAGAACATAGTATTATGGCGATTAGGATTAGCCATTTTTATTTTTAATAATATTTATATAGCCTATGACACTCGCGTTATCGAGACGAATCGAATAGCGTATGAATCATCAAGATCGGTTAAGCCGTTTAGTGATTACAAGGAAATATAGAATCGGACATACATATATACATATATACAACACATAACCCTACTTTGGGATTCCCCGCAGTCGGGTAAAAATATGAAGCCTGAACCCTGGCACCGTTTGTATACTGAGGTTATTAGGAATATAATGTTCTGATATTTTTCTAAGGTAGTTTGTAATCTCATATGATACAAAATATGGAATTGAAAACAGTGTTTATTTATAACTAAAAAAAATTATTATGATGTAATGACGCTTGTAACAGTGACGGTAACTTGTAACACGGTAAATATCCTGTTTTATATCCTAACTTGATATCTTGACTTGATTCCCTATACAAACTTTCAACCCCATTTTCACCCCCCTGAGGGATGATTTCCGAAATAAAAAATATCCTATGTCCTTTCCAGGGTTTCAAACTATCTTCTTACAAAAATTCATCTAAATCAGTCTTGTGCGTTTTAAGTTTATTTGTTACAAATATACAAAAATACAAATCTTTTCTTTTTATAATATTAGTGTGGATAATTGATTGCTAGTGACCATGAAAGTTTAAAGATTTATAAAACACAGTTATAAAGCACACGTCATTTAATTAAACTACTTTTATAAATACGAAAGCTTGTTAATTCTTCTAGTTAAAAATGGCTGGACAAATTTGAATATTTAGTACACAGATAGATTATAACCTTTTTTTAACGTTGGGAAATAAATTTAGCCTTACCATCTCCATACATATAGGTTATGTGGGACTCACCGACAAAGCCAGTTCTATCCACTAAAACCCAACGAAACCTCTCCAGTGTTAATGGAGCGTCGTAGTATGGCTTACGCACTAAACCACGATGCTCCAACGGTAGGTCTGATCAAGCAGACCACAACAACCATGGGACTGCTCTAACAGTCTACTTAGTTATCAGAAAAGTATCAGGAGCAACCCGCATGGCACACCGCCCACCGAGGTTGGCCGCCTCCTTATGCGTTTCTTGGCTTCACATTCGGCTAGATTGCCGGACGCGAAAGAGACTCTTGCTATTTATATACAGATATTGCCAAGTATTTATAGATAAATAAGTTGGTTTTATATTAAATAAAATAAAATGTATGAAATGAAATTCAATAATTAAAATTTTATTCAATAAATCATCAGATTTTTTAGATTTGAATTGTAAAGCAAAATCTAAATTACGAGAAAAGGTTTTTTGTTTGTTTGTACCGAATAAGCTCCGAAACTACAAAACCGATTTAAATGAAATTTAGTAAGAAGATAGCTTGAGACCCTGGAAAGGACATAAGATAGTTTTTATCCTGTAAATCATCCTTATAGGGGGTGAAAATGGGGATGCAACATAATTATGTAGGCTTACTTAAAATAGGAAAAAAGATAGATAAAATTGTTAAAAAGATAATTTAAAAAACATAATTATTATGTACTAAATTGTTAAAGGAAAAAAACTTAAAAAGGACAAAAGTGAAACAGAAAAACCTTAGTAGTATCACGTTCACAATAAAAAAGGGCTTATTTCAAGAGATATCTCGACATCAGTCATTCTGCGCCGCATTTTAACTGAACATAAGATAGTATTCACGCCCATTGTGCCGTTTATTATGAAGGGATGATGTAATTGAATAGAAATGTCAAATTTGCAAGTGAAATTTTGTATTTTGTATAAAATTGTTTCAAGAGAACGGAAGTTACACCTCAATTCTCTTGTAATATTATTCTACAAAGTCATTCAATTTGTTGTAATTGTATTAAGTACCTATATTTTGTAAGCGTCACGATACTAAAGTTTGAAGTTGGGTTGACTTGTTTGCATAATTGGCGCAAAGTTGTGCGCTTTGGAGCTCTGAGTGATGAACGGACTTAACTCGCATATTCTTAACTTGATTGGTATTTCAATTTCATAACCATTATTTACATAGATGGTTGCTGTTCGATTCGCTAAGATTAAATATTCAAGACTTATGACTTGAAAATTAAAAAAAATCTATTGAAAATATCAGAAACATGTATAACGTCCGAAATAAATACTATAGTGTTAGAAAGAGAAAAATATCTATGTCTATACTAATATTATAAAGTTTGTTTGTTTGTTTCAACGTGCTAAATACTAATCTAAATAAATTATTTTTGCATTAGTTAGCCCGTTTATTGAGGAAGACTATAGGCTAGTATTAGTCCCTTAAGTAGTAACCCCTAAAGGAATAAAAAAGGGGTTGGATGTTTGTACAAAACGCGGGCAGAGTCGCGGGCAAATGCTAATATAAACTAAATTCTATAGGTATATCTTAAATTTTATAATTTGGAGAAAATAGTATCGCTATTTGTTGCAACTATCATAATGAAGTGATTTATAGAGTAAACAGATAATTTCGATAACTAGCGAATTATTCACAGTGCTAACGTTAACTGCTCAGTGCGAATGGTTCCAAAACTGAATGCACCCGTATTGTGGTTTCATTCGGAAAACCCACGTTAAGCTTCCTACACACATATTAATCATTTAATTCATTAATTCAAATGTATCTATGAAATTAATTTGTTAATATTTAATTATGAAATGCTTTTTGTATGGAATGTGGGCTATTCATGACTGTTGTAGTCAAATAAGATTATTAAATTCAAACTTGCTTTCATTATTTAAAGTATTTAATTTTGGATTAGAAAATTTGTAATTTAGTAGCTAGTACTTTTAGTCAGAGTATTCTTTCTGTCTGTCTGTCTCTCTTTCTCTCTATCTCTCCCACTATCTTTAGTATGATCAGCATTTGAAAAAAAAAAAACGTTTCGGCATAGATTACAGTCTGTAAAAAAGTGTAATGTAGGTACAGCATCAGGTAAATATCTAATACTGTATGTTATGCAATGTAACGAAAATTATTGGTGTTTCAACTCACGTGTACGACTAGTATTCAAAATGCTCCCACATAGAAATTTATCAATAGAACAAACGCAGTTCAGGTCACTTCACTAAATATAACCGAGTGTTTTTAGTACATGGAGTACTCCAATTTAGTACAAACTGGTGTTACTAATCGCTTTATAGTTCTAAAATAGGTATCTTCTAAATTAGTATTATTGAATTTATTGATTTATCATCATTAAATATTCTATATTCTATTTTAAAGTTGACTTTTGTATCAATTAAGTTGTTATTTTAAATCCATTAATTACTCGAATGCCATGAAGTTCAAAGGAGGTTATGTATTTGGCCTGTATGTATGTATGTATGTGTGTGTGCGTGTATGTGTGTGTGCGCGCGTGTATGTGTATGTGTGTATATGTATGTACATATGTAAGTCTGATTCTATGTTCCCTGTAATTACTAAACGGCTTAACCGATTTTGATGAATACTTTCTTAGATTTACACGAATATTTGACATTTTAAATAAAACTATATTTTTGGATTTTTTCGCGGATTTATTTTGTTTTTTTGTTCCCGACGTTTATTCATACGTCATTAGATTCGGTTCGATACATATTATATACGTGCTACGATTCTTGCTACATGAACTTGTTTTCATGTATTTAGTGTGTTTTTACGCAGTCGGGTGTTTTGTAATTTATATAATTTTATTAGTAATCAATGTGACTTTATAAGTGAGAAAGTAAGTTTTTTGCGAAAAGTAAGTTAGAGGTACTAGTAATGTGTTTTAGATTTTTTTATTTACAATTAGCATATCGAATTGATTACCTAGTTTCATCATTTAATTAAAATAAAATCACGTTGTTCCATACATAAAAAGCTATATGTAGGTGTAAAATGTTAAAATTCAGGGCACGTGCTTCATTGCAAAAATAATTTTATGACGCAGTAATGAATGTGATAATTTACTATGTCGTTAGTTTAATGATAAAGTTTAATTTGTTTTTTGGTAATATGTTAAAATAATATTTATAATAATTAAGATGCACTCTTTTGAACCATCTTGATTCCAGATATACGTTTGGTAAATTTCACTTGTATATCTATAATTTATGCTGTTTTTTTTAATTTAAGAAATTGATATTGATATTTCACTCTAAAAATTTGCTTAATGCCTGAATTGGAATGCGAATGTTACTTTTTGTTTTTATTTAAAAGTGGATTCTTGGATTACACAACTTTTTACTGCTTATATTCATTATTGGAACCTAGCTTTAAAATTTCCTTCAAGAGATAGAAAAAATCGCGAATGAGAAACAGACAAACAGACCGTATAATGAGTTCGTACATTTCTTTGAAAGTACAGAGCCAAAATTGATCTTATTTCAAATATTATTTAATTTTCCTTCAAAATAAAACAAAATGAAGCGAAACGTTGGACCCCATGAAACGTTGAACTTTTCCTCAAAGAGATTTTACATGTAAATTATAAACGGCTTTCCACAATCGTTGGGCATTAATCAATGTAATCTAATTGTAATGGAGATGAAATAAATTCGCTCGAATAATATTGTCTGGCGTGTGTTGTTAATTGACACTGGATTAAACGATTTTATTTTTTGGTTGGTCGTTCCTATAAAGACTTGTGTATATTGATCAAATAAGAATAAACATTAGCAAACATTTGTAAACATCACAAAGTTACATTCTAGTTTAGAAATGCGCTAATGTTTGATTAAAATAATTTATATCTATATATACTAATATTTTGTTTGTTTGTTTGAATGCGCTAATCTCAGGAACTACTAATCCAATTTGAAAAATTCTTTTTGCATTAGATGATCTGTTTATTGAGAAAGGTTATATAATATATTGTCTATCTATTCCATACTAACCCTTAAAACGTAACCAGGGACGAACCCGAGCGAAGCAAGGTTGATTCGCTAGTGTCAAATATTTGCGTAAATCTAATAAAGTATTAATATTATTAAGATGAGATAAATAGATTTGTAGCACCATCACTTGCAAAATTAAATTATGTATTACTCCAGGTCATGGTCTATCTGTGAACTAAATTTCATTCAAATTTGTCTAGCCGTTTGAGCGTTAATATGTAATATGTAATAAGCTAACAGACATATACAAAATTCGCATTTAAAATACATATATCAGAACATTTTAAAATTAATTAACATGAATTACCTACACTTGAAACTAAGTGACTATGTAATTAAATCTTGAAAGTCTACTTTTAGCTCCTTCTAATTGTCGTATCGATTTTTAACATTGTAACTAAGTGAAATCCGGATGAAAATAAAAATATTTCTTAACAACGAGCTGATCTGATGGTGGTTTCTGAAAGTAAATAGTGAAAATCTCTTTCTTTGTTAAAATCTATACAGATAAATATAATTGAAGTGTCTGTTTGTAATGTCAAAATACCAGCTTTATACTAAATGCATATGGAATTATATACGGTACTTATAAGAAAAAAACAATTTTTTTAATTTTTGTCTGTCTATCTGTCTTTTTGTTCCGGCTAATCTCCAAAAGGGCTAGACTAATTTTAACGGGACTTTCACTGGCAGATAGCTGGTATTATATGGAGTAACTTAGGTTACTTTTATTTTAGAAAAAGTATTAAGGTTTCGCTCAAAAAAATTAAAACGTACCTAGGGACGCAACCGAGCGAAGCAAGGGTAAGTCGCTAGTGGTTAATAAATATATAAATTGTAAGGTTCAAAATTATTGCAATGTATCTATACCTTAATAGGTTATACTAAATTTAGACTTAAGTTACATTCAATTCCATTTTCTTCTTAATGCCTTCAAAGCATGCCAGTTGAAGCACAGATTACTTCGCCAATGACACGTACATAGAATGGCGAAAACACGAAGGAGATTGTTTGATTTAAGTTAGTTTGTTTTTCTTTTATTTAAAAATGTTATATTAATTTAAATATCTGTGGATCTTAACAAATTAACTCTGCAAAGGCAACTGATAATGATTTCGAGTGTGACCTTAATTAACTAGTTTTACTTTGTATAGTGTTATATGATCTGTGATACATCCATACATTAATATACACACATATACATACATATACGAAAAAATTGTGTCTATTGGTTTTTCTGTATTATTTGTTTATACATACATTCATTTAAAATATATTTTTGCAGTTTCGACACACGAGTATTGGGTCCAGCAGGCCACTGGTCCGATGACAAAAACTTCGGTGACCGAGCGAGATGGGTTGGTCAACCGAATTCAGCTCTGCACGTCCGAGACGTACAATCACACGATAGAGCTATATACAGATGTAGAGTCGATTTTCAAGTGTCGCCCACAAGGAATTACAGAATCGCACTCGATGTTATCGGTAAGTTTCTTTCAACTTATATATAGTTACGTATTTGTAAGGATTTTCTAACTTAGCAACATACCGTTTAGTTTCAACTCGAGAGTTTCATATATTTTATTTATAATGGGATATGCGAGTATTTATTTTACTGCTATTGTCAAAAACCCAAAATTTTGAAGTAAAATCTTGAATAGTATTTATTTTCCCATTCACGTTTTTTATATATTTTTTCTTTATCTTGGAATGCGTTTAAATCCAAATTTTAAGTAAAGATTAAAAAAGTATTATGACATAAACTTCGTTTTTGATATCATATCATTCCTTTATTAACTAAATAGGTTTGTCATCAAGTTTTAGTTCCTTTAAATAAGATGTAGAAAGACCAATGTGATCACATTGACCTTTTTCACATCTTATATAGTTAGTTGTTGATGAATAAAAGAATACGAAATTCATGATTTGTACATTTTACTCAGATTTATAACTAAGTTTATTCTTGTAGCTGCTCTAAAATGTTAGATTTGTAAGTAAAAATACCATACATATTAATCCATGATGTGATCCACATCTCTCTTTCTTACTCGTGCACTTCATTTCTAAAGGTCGGGTCCTTGAAAGGCTTTCTCTTACTTCTCCCAATTATGTCCAGTTTTCGGCTTCTCATAATGCAGTTATTATTGAAGGACAAGTAAGAGCAGTTATTTAGTCACACCAATGCTCTACTCAATAACTTATAAATTTCACATTAACAAATCTATATATTTAAAAATCAATTGTCTTTCGTTAGTCTCGCTAAAACTCAAAAACGGCTGGACCGATTTGAATAATTCTTTTTTTGTTTTATTTTGGGTGTGTCAGGGTTGGATTAGGTATAAAGGAAAATAGAAAAAACCCAACAAAACAGGTGGGAAATCGAAAAGTTCAGAACTGTATAATTTATACCTGTGTTTATGAATATAATATATAGTCTATCTATTCCATACTAACTGTTAAAACGTACCTAGGGACGAACCTGAGTGAAGCGAGGATGAGTCGTTAGTATCATAAAAAATATTTTTACCACCAACATTATGAAAATCTTCGAAGAAAATTCAATAAAATCTTTTCTTATTTAATAAACATAAAAATAAAATCACATACATACACTTTCACTTGCCATATTCTTGTACTTTCAACGAAGTTAACATAATTATTTCTTTGAATTTTAAACCGAGTGAAACATGTTTCATATTTTATCGTACGCTTTCGCAAGATTATAAATTAATATAAAAATAAAGTATGAAATATGCTAAGCAATATCCATATTATTTTTATATTTTAAAATAAATTTTACTTTTGACTGAAAAAAATACCACAAATTACTTTCATTTGCGAGGTTGACCCAATTCTCATAATTTTAAAGAGAACGCTTTTATAATATTGTGCGAAATAGTACGGACAATTTTTCATTACTGACAGAGACACGTATACGAGGTTATTTAACACGCCAATATACTTGTTACAGAGCTTAGAATCTATACATATAATTAAATTGTAACTAAGCCGAATCTGTACATTAAATATTTTTTGGAAAATCTTATTGAAATAGACATTATTATCGATACAGAGGCCGAATCTATAGTTTTTAAAATTTTCATCTGCCTATCTATATGTGATCGCATCACGGAAAAACCACTGGAGGGATTTTTATGAAGATTGGTGTGATGATAACTTATTAGGGTTACCATATAATATACTTCTTACTGCGGAAAAATATCTCATCTCTGAGAAATCTATACTAAACGTTAAAACATAAGTAGAGGCGAACCCGAGCGGAACGAGGATAAATCGCTAGAGGTAAATTAAAAAAATATAGGACGTTGACCGATCTTTCTATTCCATTTTGGTCTTATTAAAATAGTTCTGCCTACATTTCTAGTTTTTTACTTCATGCTTTTATTATTATATACTTATTACTTTAAGACTATTAACACTAATTATTGTTACTAATATTTACGGACTTTAACAATGAGGTACGCAATATGATTAATAAATAGGCTATGAAGGATTAAGCCATAAAAATTAAAAAAAAAAAACCTTAAGGTAAAACATTTCATTTAAACTGTTTTTAACTTAGTTTCCCTTTTTTAGTAAGAAAAGCAATTATTACAATTGTTATTGTAATATATTATAAAGTAACCGTAAATTACACTAATGAACATAACGTAACCGTAGTTTACCCTAATTACAATTTACGTATAACGTGTAAAATACGTTCTCAGGAGTGTTGTAGCATAAAGTAATTAACATATTCCCTTAAATTAATCTATATTACGAGTTGTACATTCCGATAAATTAATCGATTTTAATTGATGATACATTGATTTAATTACAGATTGTACTGATCATACTGAAATATGTACAATGATATCTCAAATTATTATGGTTATAGCTTCATTACGAATTCAATGATTTGATACCAATCTCGTTTTACTTAAACTAGATTTAGCAGTTTTATTATATACTAGCTTTGATCCGCGTCTTTCTTCGCATATTACGACTACAATAACGGTCCTTTATTACTCGAATCATTGATCGCTAACAAAGAATACTCATTTAAAATTAAAACTAAGATATTTTGTCTTATAGATAAATAACAATTAAAAACGAATGTGTGTATGTATATCCCCTTTGGACTCCAAAACGGCTGGAGCGATTTTAATGAAGTTTTCAGATAATATTCAAATTAGCCCAGCGGGTGATCTTGTGAAGCTTAGTAGCGATCGGAAGTTAGAACGTGAGCAAAAGCATGGGTACCGCTAGTGTGTAATAAATGCAAATCAAACATTTACTTGTTAAAGCTTGAAACAAAATTAGAATTATTTCAAGATAAAATACTTAACTTTAATCTTAGCAAAAGTCTAAGCAAAAGCAAAGCTTTAATTTCAGTAATCAAGAAACAAGGGAGAAGTTCTAAACAAACATAAGGTAAAATGAATGAAAAAAATTACACGAGCCAAAATAAAAAGTTTGAAACAGAAGAAACGTCGCCGTGCGGGATAATCACGATAAAACAGAGAGCTGTAAACTTGACCCGCCTTTATCCGGGCATCAACAAGGAAAGTTTGAGGACAATGGCCTAGGATGGCTATAGTTCGATAGAGCACAGTAAAAATGTAGGTCGACGACGAAATTAATGTTGTGCGGATGTTTAAATGTTGTTATTATATCTAATATTATATTGGATATTTATTTATTTAAATTTTAAGTTTTAATATGTATAAAAAATTGATAAATAGTTAAAAAAAACGAAAAGTATGAAATTGCGAGTTTTACTTTGTATTATGTGATGTACAGTATGTTTTGTGCTTGTATGTTTGCTACTACTTCACGTTGAAACGGCTAAATCGATTTGGATGAAATTTTGTATACAAATAGATACTTTAAATAAAAATATCTTTTCAGTTTTTTTCGTGGATTTATTTTGATTTTTGGTTTCTGACGTTTCGAATGCTTTACAGCAATCATGGTCACGGGAGAGACTGTGTCTCGAGAATCAAAAATCAATATAGACCCGCGATAAAATAAGTAAAGACAGTTCCATTTAAAATGTCAAATATTCGCGTAAATCTAAGAAAGTATAAAATATAGATGGAGTAAACCATAGGCCACTGTAAGGAACCTAGAGACAGGCTCGAATGAACCGAGAGTAAGACGCTAGTCTTAAATAAAAAGTATTATTATACTTTAAATAATAATAGTTTAAATACATATTTCAAAAACCTTTTCAAACATTTATTGGAGCTTACTCATGCCAGAATGTTACGTGGAAATATCAAATAAATCATACTTTATCATTGGCAACCGTTCAATACTTTAATTGTGCAATAAAATGAAGTTTGTTCTGCATCAATTTTTAACGGAATAATTGGTACCTGTTAGTCTTGCCAATCCAATGTAAGAATCGCGTTGTTTATGTAATAACATTTCAGTTCTAAGGTCTTGTACAACATAGAATTCTCTTAAATGCCTAAATATTATACTTTTTGGTTGATTCCCCATGCAAATTTTCATCCCCATTTTCACCATCTTAATAAAGGATGATTTCTGGTATAAACAATATTCTGTGTCCTTCTCAGGATCTTAAATTATTTTATTACCAAATTTCATCTAAATCGGTTCAGTAGTTTCGGAGTTTATTCAATACAAATAAACAAACAAAAAATCTTTCCTCTTCATAATATAAGTATAGATAATATATCGTTAACTATAACAAAATAATAATAATTTCATAAAACATCCTAATAATATATTTTACAAGAAACTTACGCCCTACGTTTACATCTCTAGGTGCCTTACAGTAGCCTATGTGTTTCTGAAGGAGTAATAAACACGCACACATCCACACGCAAATATACAGGCACACGCACATAAGTACGCATATATAATATTATAAATAAAAAATCACCCAGGACCTCATTCGTATAGTGTGGTATTTTATAATAAATTGAATTACTATAATCAAACTGTTCTATAGATAACTTTTTACCTTTATTCTCATAATTCTTCATACTTTACGCCATGAAATATCATATATTACATCAAATTAAAAAAAAATAGTAAAGAAATTAGTAATTAGGATATTTAAATGTCCCTTACTTCTTATATATATACTCTAGGGACATCTGAAGTAAATACAATCTATCAGGAGACCCAATAGGATAAAACAACATAAAATATTTTCCATTTCAAAAATTGTGATAGTGATCAATAAATGAAATATATGAAATATCTACATTATTTTGATTGTAATATTAATAAAAATTATAATAATAACAGCTAAAGACATTCTCCGTATCCAAGGTACAAAAGCGAAATCCATGGTTGACGTGAGGATCGCGATAACACACGTTAAAACTTCCTACAGCTTTATCCCTACATCGACACGAAATTCCAGGCAAGTAATTCCTTAACAGCCTTGGATATTTTATGGGAATAAAGGTGGTTTTGCGTAAAGCTAATTATTAGAGATTGTAACTTTGCTTTAGGATTATTTAAATTGTTTATAATCATGAGGTTTGTAGCTCGTAGTAGCTTAGTGGTTAACATGTATGGCTGCAATTACACAAAGTTTGAGTCCTGTGTTAGGCAAAAATAGTTAACAGGCACTTCTGTAGATATTCTAGCTTCAATTAAGTAAAGCTTGTCCTGCATCTAATTCTTCTCAAGTTGTCTTCTCAAAGATAAAAAAATAAAACATAAAACAATTAATTAAAAATTGTACATATTATGTATGATATTTATTTTTTTTATTATATAAGCTCGCTTTAAAGTCTCATACAATCATGTAATTGGGCGACCGAGCTTCGTTTGGAGTTTTTTTGTTATATCGTGTTTTTTAGATTAAAAAAAACTAAAAACTTGAATAAACATAAAAAAAAAAACAACAGTAAAAACTTTGTGTCCGAACGGGATTCGAACCCGGACACCTGTGATCTTACACCTTGGCCGGTTGACTACGATGCTAATATTTTTGCGTAGAATACTGCTAAAGAAAATCGCATGAAAACTCGAAAACACGCATTTTCCAGACATAAGACTAATCTAGATCGATTTTCACCCCCGAGAGCCCCCACTTACCAAATTTCAGCGAAATCGTTAGAGCCGTTTCCGAGATCGCCGGTATAAATAAATAAATAAAGATATAAATATACAAGAATTGCTCGTTAAAATATATTAGATAGGTAGATAGATATTTGTCTAGACTGAAGTATGTGAAATCCAAATACCGATAAAGTAATCTGTTATCATCGAGCTTTTAATCATTTTACTGTAATCAAAAATGCCGTATCGAAATACAGCAATTATATTATATCGCATATAAATTAATATTATTATGAATTTACGTTTTAAACGAATTTGTGTAGTGTAATTTATTTTACAATCTTACCTTACTTACTTTCAGTGTAATTGAAAATAACATAAAAGAAAATTATAATAACAGATGATAATAATTACTTGTATACAGTAATTAATGGATTTCTTTGTTCTTATAATTATGAAGTGAAAATGTTTCACAGCTGGCAATATTGTGGGTTTAATAAATAATATTCTTGGTTTGAAACCAGTAAGCCAGTTACGAGAGTAGGTGGTTTACATTGACTGGCGTTTTGTGGTTTGGACTGAATTCGAAATGCACTGTATTGTGGAAAAATTTAACAAAATTATATATAATTTTATTATATAACTAGGGATAAGTGTGTCGAAATGTTTTGTTAAAAAAGCTTGCTTTTACAGTTTTAATTTTTTCCCTTTTGAAAAGAATTGATTGTTTATTTATATTATGTTTGTAAATATTAAACAAAACAAATTAAATGAAGAATTTTATTATTATTTCTTATAAAAGTGTAAGGAAAAATATTGATATGATATACCAAATTTAACACAAAAATGCATTAATAATTAAGATTCAGGGGTATATTCACATTCACTGAATCAACAACGCACAGCTCTTACCAACTCACAACTAAATTATTCGCAAAACTACATAGTAGACTCAAAAGTAATAATTCAAAGTAAACGTTAAAATAAGAACCTTTAGCACATTTCACATTCAAGAATCACATATCAAAAGTTATAAATCACTAGAAAATATATAAAATGGAAATCGTAAATCATATTATATGATACCCCTTTTACTTACTCGCTCTATTGCCAAGTCTTGCAATTTAAAATTAAAGTAAATGTTTGTAACGGTGCCAAAGTTGGGAAGTTTAAGCATGAATTGCACTTAGTATATTCTTCAGTTGGAGATGGTGTATCATGTTTTCGCTGGCATCTGCAATGTCGCTGTTAACTGTTAACTAGAACTTTAATGAGGTCATGTATCATGTATTTTTGGTATTACAAATAACTAGGGACAAAGCAGCGAGGGTTCATCCCTAGTTACGTTTTAACGTTTAGTATAGATTTCTCAAAGATGAGATATTTCCCCGCAGTACAAAGTATCCTATATGTTAACCTGGATAACCAATCATACCAAATTTCATCAATATCACTTTAATGGTTTTTCCGTAATGCGGTCACAGACAGACAGACGGACAAATAAAAATCCTAAAAGCTATAGATTCGGCCAATGTTACGATAATAATGACTATATCAATAAGATTTTCCAAAAAATATTGAATGTACAGATTCGACTCGGTAAGAATTTTATTATATGTATAAAACTATATATGATTAACAAAACACGTTTATATTAGAAACAATATACATACATATGTATATTGTTTCTAATATAAACGTGTTGGTTTCTTCTTGAATACTCTTTAAAGACTTCTAATTATGGTCTCAGTTTCATTATTGGAGAAGAAATATACCACTGGTCAATATAGAAGGCTGCTTTGTCGTTAATAAATGCATGGATTAGTACCTAATTATTAAATTTTATACTTGAAAATATCCTCAATATATCTGTTTTAGCTAAAATAAGACCGAAAATATACCGATAGCGGTAACAAGCAAGAAAATAGTTAGACAGACAAATAGAAAAAAAAAAGTCAGTCGCCTTCGATGATTGTTCTATTTACAAATGTATATATATTGTATATAACAATTTAAGATATTTCCCCATAACTTGCCTGTAATAAATATCTAATTTAAATTCATTGTAAACTAGCTTTTGCCGTCGAAGCTTTTGTCGATTAAAAAAATCGTGTAAAGAAAAAACATTGTGTTAATCTTGCTTAGATCAGCTATCCTTTCAACATTTGATATGAAAAGTAAGAAATAATACACTTACTCGCAAACGTTCGCATTTATATTAGTATGAAGACAGCTCCTTAAACTGATGCAAACCTTAATTTAAACAATTTGTGGGCGAGATGACAGCTTCCGTTACAGATAATGGTGACATTTAGCCGTTAGAGATAATATTAATTTATGTTGTCAAAAATAGTAAATTATCACATTATAATAAACTAGCGGCTCACCCTTGCTTCGCTCGGGTTCGTCCCTAAGTAGGTTTTAACGGTTAGTATGGAATAGGTAGACTATATTATACTACTGCTCCGCTCTCTTTGGAAGTAGCATGATGATATATAGCATTAACTTTCCTCAATATACGGGCTATCTAATGCAAAAATATTTTTTCAAATCAGATTATTATAGTAGTACAAACAAACAAACTCTGCCCCTTTATAATATTAAGTATAGATATTTTTAAATACTTTATAAATAGTCAAAATAAAGATTTTGATATTAAAATAACAAAATAGACTCCATCATCTATATCACCACTAAGCTAGGAAATTTTTTTCAGGTCATACTAATCAAAATATTTGCACATTATACAAGATAATATAAAGACTACAATTTAAACCTTAATCATCATCACAAAGGATACTTCAAGACAATACAAGATACAACGGTCCAATGTATTTCTTTATTTCTTTCAATAAAATGTTGGAGGCGAAAAAAGTTGCTTCTCTTTTTGGTATTAATCGTAAAACTTTCTTGTTGATTTCATGAGGATAAAGATTTAAATTTATGCTTCGGCCTGATAGGGCTTCTATAAAGGAGCTTGAAATTAAAAATTGTGTTTCTGTAGGAAAGTTTAGTTGTGAAGTGAACAATTTGCAAATTCTATTATAATAAATATCTACATAAGGCAGTGGTAGCACAATGGTAACGCGCTCGCTTGGGAAACTGAGTGAAGTGGGTTTAAATCATTTCCAATATGAATACCACTTGTCTTAAGGTGAAGGAAAACATCGTAAGGAAACTTGCATGTCTGAGAGCAAGTTTCTAAAGACATGTGAAGTCCAACCAACCCGCATTTGGCCAGCGTGATGGACTATGGCCTGATCCTTCATATTAAAGGGAACCCATGCCCAGCAGTGGGATATTAAAAAGAGCTAAACACCTAGTATAATGTCGAAGATGTTATTTTTAACAACATTGTTAGGTTTCTAATTTTCACTACTATACACCACGTCCACTAATTTAAAATCTCACAAAGCTCAACTACGATAGTGTGAGTCTCTTATTGTTGCCTGTTTTTCTAGGAAAGCACGTATCCATAATTATGTTTGTGACACGTGCGCTCGTGATCCCCTTTTCATTGTGTCCGATAATGAAGGTGCCTCTATAAAAGGCCATACCTATCTCAAGCGGCACTCCCGTAAAATATTGCGTCGGTATACTTTGTTACGGGGCCATCTGGCGTTCTTGTATCTATTTAGGAACTTTCCTTTCAACGTGTAATTCTTAAGTGAATAATTGTACTCCTTATGGTTTGAAAACTTTAGGTTAAAAGGTCATTGTAGGTTCAATTTCTGTGTAAGGCATTAATATTATTTATTTCTTATTTTAGGGTTGTAATGTTATATTGTTATCTTACGCATAGATAGAGAAAATATCGTATAAGTCATTATTTTCGCCGCTTTGCATTTTTTCAATCCAAGAATATTAAATTTTTGTCTCATTAGAAATATAATATGGCGGATGAAGGCTTTTAGAGATTTATAAATAATCTTTTCACTCAGCCGAAAATAAGCTTTCGGCCTTCAACCTCAATATTTTAGATTATTTAATTTACAATATTAAATATTGTTTGATTGATGTTATAAAACTCATTAATACAATGAAATTAAATCAACTTGACGCTTAATATATAACTTGTTATTTACACACTTGAGTTTCGAGCTCGAGTCACTGTTTCTTAACTTACACTTAGTTTCTACTTTATTTGTTCGCAAATCCTACTTATATTCCATAAATACGCGTCTGAAGCTGCAATAAACTGTTTTGACTTCGTTTTTCCTCATAAGGTTATATGAACTGCCAGAGAATTGGTTCGCGAATTCTGCATACGCCTTCATTCGTATACAATTTTCTTTCAAAAGAATTATGTGATTGCTTATAAATGTACGTAGCAGCTTGGAAATTTAAATATGTTATTTTTTACTTATGGTACTCTTGTTTACTAATGACGATACGTTTGGCTCAGTTTATGACCCTATTTGCTATGCCAGCGGTCGCGGCTTCGAATCCCGCTGTTGTATTCATTTGTGTGATGAGCACAAATATTTGTACTCCAGTCATGGGTGTTTATATTTATAATATGTATGTATTTCAAATTATATATGTTTATAATTTCTTCATATTAAATCTCTTACTCAGTGATATTGCGTGAAAGGAATGGAAATTAGCTTTACCATGAATTATCACAATATGTGCTATTTTTATACAAGCGTAGCCATGGAGAAAAATTAGTATACTGATCGATTTAGATGATGCGAAAACTAGAAATAAATTTTTACTTCTATTTTATTCAAGTTAAATAACAATTAAATTAGTTTAAAGTGTTGTATTTGTCTTGTAACTTCGCGCTATTCCCCTAACGTAGACGTAAGTATAACTTCACTAGGACATGCGCGGCGTGCCAAAATCGAGATTATACGTGCTAGCTGACTGTTTTAAACTATCTATATACTAGGAATCTTTCTCGGTTATATCTGGTTGCTTTTATGTTGTTCTTCCAAAAATACTAAATTCGACTGCTATTGCTAAATATGAGTTTGTGTGTATGTATGTATTCTTCACGCTAAAACGACTAGATGGATTGACCCGGATTATAACACGCAGTGATAAATATGATACTACTTTCTTAGACTTACGCAAATATTATACTTTATGCTACTGGCACCTAGGGAAGCCCTCCCCACCCCCCTCCACATCCACTGTGCGTTCACTTCGTCGTGGTTGAGGGGTTTATTAGCGTCCGGCAATCTAGCCAGGCACGAAGCTAAGAAACGCACCGAGTGGCGTCACACCTCGATTGGCGGTGTGCCATGGGGGTTGCTTTTAGTACTTCTCTGATAGCCGAGAAGACTGTTGGAGCAACCCCATGGTGGTTCCAGTCTGCTTTGGTAGACCTGCCATCGAGCCATCGTCGGAGTTGAGTGCGTAAGGCATCATGCGACGCCCATTGAAGACGGAGGAGGTTCCGTTGGGTTTTAATGGGTGCTGGCTTTGCCAGTGAGTCCCACATATCCACCTATATGTATGCAGGTGGTATGCCTAAATGCGTTTTCCAACGTTAAAAAAAGAGGCACCAGGGGACGTACCTAAGCGATGCAAGGGTAAATCGTTAGTGTGTTTTATAAATGTGAATATTATAGTGATTTAGTAGCACTTCAAATAAATTCCAAATAAGTTGAGTTTGTACAATATTATTTCATAGTTTCTACATCAATCTTGTATCATTTTTTGTAAAATTGTGGGTAGGCACTGTCTGTAACAAGAACATAACGCATTTGAGATGTCTAAAACCTTAGTCTCCCCCGTGACCATGATTGCTGTAAAGCATTCGAAACGTCGCGAAACCAAAAATCAAAATAAATCCGCGAAATAATCCTACCTACTCAAAAAAACACCAAGTGAGATTTTAAGTATTTTTAAGGCGCAACATTGTTTTCTTAAATGAGGGGTTAAGTTAATTATCAATAAGTGAAAGTATCGAAGACTGCATAGCTATGTCATTTAAATTTTGAAGATAAAAAAATAAAGACCGACTGATTATAATTACGTTTTCTCTATTTTTCCCTCAAAACATGATCCTTGTAAGGAAGTTTCGGTTTCGGTTTCGGTTTCGGCCGAAACTGAGAACGTTGCCGAAATTCGTTTTCGGTTTCGGTTTCGGTCGTAAAAACCAGTTTCGGTCGGACACTAATCTTTTTGTAAAGGGTCTGTTAGTAATTTAGAGTATGGTAAAAATATATTTCCGTAATTCCATCAACAAGCAAAAAGATTCAAGTTAAAATTTCAAGAAAATATTACTGTAAACCATGTCTTTACAAGATTACGCTGTCAAAATTTCAACCTTTTAGGTCTGTCGGCTTAATCTGAGTGTTTATGAATTAGTTAGAATAAGTAGAATAAATAATAAGGAATATGCGTGTGATTTAAATAAAGGTGATTTTTTTTATAATCTTTATTGCTTTTAAATTAAGCCTATTTCAATATTTTTTAATGTAATTTATTTTTGAATAACAAAATAATAATTAAAAAAAGCAAATATAGGCGAAAAATTCAAAGTAGTTGAAGTACACCTTTGGTCAGACCGAATATGACTTCAAAGTATTAGAGAGTGATTAGAGATTTTGTCGCTAACAAACTAAAGTCATTTTTCTATGTATGATACTTTGACGTCGAGCGCGCGAAATGGCAGGCGTAAAAAGTATCCGTATCGGTATGATATTTTTAAAAACTTTTTTACACTAAATTTTAGTTTAATGGAGCTGTATATTTTTTTTATAATTATATAACGATGTTAGCTATTGTATAAAAAATTAAAAAATAATCACTCATGTATGCAATATGCGTGATTCTTTAATATAGAAAAAAAAAACATAAAGTAAGTCATCTTTGATTGATAATGTTTATCAGATTTAACTTTTTTGTAAATATTGTGCTTAAGGGATACTGGAGACGTAATAGAACCCATGAAATAAATCAAGAGAGAATGAATACACGGAATCTAGATGAAATGAAGATGAGATTCTGTTTTTAAAGACAATTTAGCAAAGTATTAGCAGAGATAAATTTTTAACTTCATGTTGTGCTCGTTTTTGTATATATATTATATGGGTTAAGTATAGTAGTTATGTAAATAATTTGATGTGGACCGATCTACAAGCAGTATGTAATAGAAGATATTCATGTGTAGGCAGAAATACATACATCCTTTTAATACTTTTCTATTTTTGATTAAAACCTTTTTAATAGCATTTTTTTTTAAATTACATTTTTGACACATTTTGGAAAAAAGTAAAAAGTCAGACATTTAAAAGACATTTAATATGCAAGATTTTTATTTCTTTTTCAATCATATAGATAGAAGTAATCTAATATTGCTGCAACGGATATACATGTTTATGAATAATTGTTATGGAAAACAAAACTAGTGTTGAAATTATTAATTTTTAAGATATTATGTTAGATATGAATATAAGCCGATTTGTTCATCTTTGAACATTTTTATGTCATTATCTTCTTTTTTAATAAAAGATTGTGTGGCAGCCAGGTGTAATATTAGAGTAAAGTATTAAGAAAATAGAAGGAAAAATATTTTTCATACAAATTTTCCTCATTACAATCTTGGTAAAGTTATCTTTAAATAATATTATTAGGTGTAAGAATTTGCGGAGCAGGTGTTTATTTATACAAGAAAATTTCACGTTACTAAGAGCGAGTGTATGAAATTTTCGATAAAATGATATTATCGTTGATTATTACGAAAATTGAATTATGGATTATAATGCTTAGTGACCTACTTTTGCCTGATCAAAACAAAATCGTCTTTGCATATTTTGTGCTTATATTGTTTACAAGTGACTCACCCTCGCTTCACTTGGGTTCGTCCCACGATACGTTTTCACGATTGATATAAAGATTTCTCACAGATGAGATATTTTCCTCCAATAAAAAGTATTCTATATGTTGACTCGGATAACCAGCTATATATAAAATTTGTCCAATGGTTTTCGCCTGATGCACTCACAGACAGACAGACAGCAAAAATTCTAAAAACTATATTTCAATAAGATTTTCCAAAAAATATTTAATGGACAGATTCGACTCAGAATTTTATTATATGTAAAGATAATATAATACTCGTATTAACTAACATAATGTATACTACCATACTGTTGTACATATGTGTTATTTGAGAGTGACTTATTTTTTTAGTCATTCAGCCTTTTTAATTTCTCACTGCTGGACAAATATCTCTTTTTAACGCAAAAAGGATCAGAAACTTCACGTCATGTCTTTCGAAAACTAGATATACAATACTATACTTCCTTTATACGGCCTAGATATATGATTTACACATAAAAATTTCAGCAACGCGAGATCCGAGGTTTAACTAGGTTTCATGTGGTATTTTAAGCAAGCGCGTAACAACTAGACTACTCCTTCCTTAATGTACTTACTATTCGCACAGATCATGTAATACTATACGTTAGATTGCATGAAATAATAATACAAAAATATTTCTTTCATTTATGGCACAAACATTCTAATTATACCAATATATTTAAATGACATTGATAATTTTTTATAGTGTGTTAATGTAGAAGATATTTTATATGATAAATGTTTAAGAACAAACAATCCTAATTAGTATTTTAGGTATAATTATGGATATCGCCATCACTGTCACATACTACCAATACAAAATACAGAATTATTCTCGAGGAACTCATTTCCCCGCACCCAGTTACGTTACGCATGAAACAATAACGTGAAGCAGCTGTTCATTCTAGTAGGCGTTATCAGCGTTTTGTGGAAAGGCTATAAAAGTACCCGATGATTGCCCAGATCCTCTTCTGAATACTCATATTAAACCTTTTGTTTCGAATCAACGAAAACATTCTCGTTTTGTCGGCCACGTTCGAACTTTATTTATCTGCAATTTAGGTGTGAGGAGATATGGATATGTTTTTTTAAGGGTTTGAAAATATTAAAATCAAAGCAACAATACAATATTATTGTATAAGACCAAATTCTTTTTTTTTTAATTTGCAATTACTATTAGAACAAAAAACTTACACCATTTCTGAATAAATAAATAAATATAAATATGTTGGAACATTAACACACAGCACCATCTAATTCCATAGTAAGCTACGAGGGCTTGTGTTATGGATACCAGATAGTTGATACACTACACAGTACACATATATATCATAAATTGAAACACCCATGACTGAAGTACAAACATTCGTGCTCATCACACTAATGAATGCCCCCAGCGGGACACGAACCTGCGACCGCTGACTCAGCAAATAGGGTCACTACAAACTCAGCCAAATATGTTGTCTAAAATCTAGAATAGAAGCAACAATCTTATTTAGAGCATTAGTTTTTTTTATTCTAACCCATCGTCTCCATTTTTATGGTTTTATCTACGGCTTCATGCGTGAATTTATTTTCAACTATCCCGTCCCGTAGGATTCGTTTAATTTCCCAGGATGAAAAGGAACCTGTTCATCTGCAAAATGCTACTTCAGTGACTTTAGGTGAGATGAATCAGCAACTCCTGATAATATTGCCTCTTACATCTTACTTTACCTGTATGAAATTAGTACTAAGAGTCGCAGTGTATCAATATTTTTAGTTAGTTACCCACTTTGACCGACTTCAAAAAACGGAGGTTCTTAATAAGTAAATCGAATTTCGACGGCTAGGAGAATGCATATATATATATATATATATATATATATATATATATATTTAATTAAACTAATATATATATATATATATATATATATATATATATATATATATATATATATATATATATATATATTGTAAATTACAATAACTGCTCATATTTATGGGTAAATATCGTTTCAAATATCATCTAATCATATTTGTAAGCGCCGAGATACAGAAAAAACATAGTCTTTAGTATTTAACCTTCATATAAACATTTCCTTCTATCCCTTACATAAATATGCGGACATGAAAAAATCAAATCCCCATATCTTTAAACAAGTAAATTGCTTATAAACAAACGCTAGAACGTGGCCATAAAAATGAGGATGTTTTTGTTCACTCAAAACAAAGGTTTTAAAGGTAGCTTTAAGAAAATTCCTTTCCACCTTTAAATTTTGCTTCCCAAGTTTGAGGAATATATTTTACCCTTTTTATTCAAGAATTTGTGAAATTACTATAATTATTTTTATGACCATAATATGTAGATCTACTTAAAAATCTCTAAAAAATTATTATTCTTCAATTACGGGTGGATTTTTTTAATTTATACGGGAAAACCTTTATTAAAAATTTTTAAAATAAAATCAATAAGAAAAATATAGATTCACAATTGGTGAATATAAAGCGTAATATGCACAACCATAATCATTATTGAAAATTAAAAAAAAATATATAATAATATAAGATTCCAAAAGTTTTCTTTTAAAAACACTTAAAACTTGCCAATAGCTACTCAACAAAAAGAAATCAGTTGACAAACGTTCTTTGCCTATTTATATATAGATTCTTAGACTTAGGTTATATTTTGTCTTTAAAAATAGGATTAAGAATTCAAAAACATCTTTTAGTCATCTATTTATTGATTATAGTGATGTATGAATTTATTTCATATTGGGAGATTACTTCGCAGCTGCTTTTTAAGTCTGTACCCAATTTTCTGGGTTCATCCTTTGTTTCATTCAGTCAGCGAAAATATTTTCATTTCCTCGGTCGTGTTCTACGTACGTAGGATTATACTGTGGTATATTTGAAGATAAGAATTAACATAAATTTAAAATTATCTTTATGGAAGTAAAGATATACAATAATAATATGTATATTGTATTATCTTTATAGATAAAAGTACGTA
Source organism: Argynnis bischoffii washingtonia (assembly GCA_033884665.1). Classification (NCBI taxonomy): domain Eukaryota; kingdom Metazoa; phylum Arthropoda; class Insecta; order Lepidoptera; family Nymphalidae; genus Argynnis; species Argynnis bischoffii. The sequence goes on from CM066622.1 coordinate 3,178,443, forward strand.
TACGTATACGTACGTATTGGAATAAATTATTATGCTAAATATTTGTATAACACTAGCGACTCACCCTCGCTCCGCTCGGGTTCGTCCCTACTTACGTTTTAATGTTTAGTATAGATTTCTAAGAGATTAGATATTTTTCCGTAATAAAAAGTGTTCTGTATTTTGACAAGCTATCATCATAGCAAATTTTAATTAAAATCTTTCCAGTGGTTTTCTCATAATGCGTTCCCAGACATACAAAATTTCTAAAATCTATAGATTTGGCCTTGGTATCAATAATAATGACTATTTCAATAAAATTTGTTGTACAGATTCGGCTTAGTTAGAATTTTATTATATGTATAGATAAGATACTATGCTATAATAAAAAAAGAAATAACAAAAATAATTCTTCGATACAGACTTGTTGTAACTTTTTCTTATTATTTTTTTTTTCACTTTTTTATTTATTTAACTTTCTTATAATATATTAAGATAACATATTAAATGTTCGTATGAAATATGGTGATAATTTACATTTTTGACTTAAAGTTTTACTTTTTATTTCAATTGGTCGAGCAGATTTATTGATGCAACTTTTCAGACTGTATGGTCGCATGTAAATTGGCATCATGTTTCTAGAGGTTACTATTAAAATAGAAGTAGTCTGCATATAAAAGCTAAAGATTTAATAAAATTGCTAGAAATAAAATATTTTTTTAGAAAAATAATATAGTATTTTTTTATTCCTTTCACTAAAACAAAATCAAGATTTGATGTCCATTACGGGACGCTTTTTTTTATTGAAAAAGATAGCTCATCTTAAAACGTAGCTCATTCTTTTAGTAAAAGTCGTCTATTTAAAAATGCGAATCGCGTTACGGAATCACATTGCGAGTTGCTTTGGCTCCGATTTTCTGTTGTTCTCTGTACAAAATAAGCCGTAATTACCGCTCTTGGCAGAAGGCAAAACGCTTACAAATTATTCTTTCACCTGAATTAACATCGCCTAGCTTAAGTTAAGAACAGCCAGACGGCTTAATAAATTGAATTATTTTATATAAACTTACGTGGCTAATCTAGCAGTAAATTCAATTAAGACTACAAATTATCTGAGTTATAATTTTTAGTTATGAGTACTTATGTTTGAATATTAAGATATTAACTAACTAACTCACCCTCGCTTGTCTCGGCTACGTGCCTAGATAAGGTACCTATTATATTATTATTATATTATTTCGGAATTTTTGAAGTACTTCTTTATGCACGATTTACTTGTGGAGTAAATTGGTGAATGCGTGACGAGGGCGTTACGAAAAGTGTGATCGGGCGGGCGAACGTTTGTTGCGATGGTAACCCTTGTTATTGTCTGACAAATGATATATAATATTATATTCTTTTATTAAATGATATTATATAAAATATTATTGTAATATGCCTAATATGCGTTATTTTTAGTATCTTACCTATCCTAATTATTTGAGACACAAATTGAATTTCATAAAGAGTATATGACGATAACCTACAGAAGTTTTCCTGTTTGCGCGTGTACACATTCATACACACACTCTTTTTTTTTTGTTAACAGTTAGCCTTCTCTAGGTCATAGCCTATCGGTGTACCAAATTTCATCAAAAATTCAATCGTAATAGATACCATCAATAACCGTAACTCATATCCCTTGTAATAATAATTTACTAACTGTAAATCTATTTAAAATAATTTATCAACTTGTGTATTTGCGGGAGAATCATGAATAATATGATGCAAAGCTTGCATTCCAACCACAATTCCTCATGGACATGACTTGTAGAGTAATTATTAAGTATACATATGTTTTGTATATAATATATATGCATATTACTTATCCATTTAGTTTGCTCATTTTTTTTTCATGTTCAAATATATATTTAGATTTCATATTTTATCATAATATATGTAATGTTATATTTTAAAATTTATGGCTAAGTTTAATAACAAAAAAAAAAAACGTTTTTTGATAGAAACAACAACCCTTATATAAAAATAGCAGTGTCTGCTATTTTTCAGAAGTGGTAAGAAGCAAGAAATGAGCAGTAAATTCTATCGTTCCATAGATCGAATTTTACTGACTTTACTGCTAGCGTTATGCTACTTTCTTCTTTATTTGGTTTTAATAAACTTAGAAAATATTAAACATGCATTCACTCTATGAATTTTACGTCTACAATAAAAACAAAAGCTTAAAAATGATTTTTATATTAATAACTCAAAAATTCATGAACTTAAAAATATTGCACTCTCATCTCATAAATAACATCTTTAGGCTATGAACTTTCAAAAACCCTTTGTTATATAAGGAAACTCACCTTCGTTATAGAAAGATTTTTTGTGCGAAATTTTATGACAGTTTACACTCTGGGTTATCTATTAATCAGTCAGAGTAGGTTTTATTAAGATACATTTAGATTCTATTTATATTGTATGCAGGGGATTCTGCAGTAATCTTATGCTGGATTACATATATTTCCATGGGAATCACTCACCATACTACCATGAAAAGTGTTCTTTGAACTATGATATACATTGAGCCAAGTTTAGTTATTGAGTCTTTCTGCTAAAACAGTCCCAGTAAGAACCCGGAGTTGGGGATGTTTCATCCCCGTGCCTCCAAGAGCCGTCGGTCCTACGTCTATGCGTCGGGTCGTCTCGAATTATATCGGAATTTGAGAGTAACAGGAATAGAGAGTGCACTTGTGTTTGCGCGTACACTTGTGCACTATAATATCTCCTGCGCAGATGGCTAGTTTCAGTAAGATTGGCCACCGTGGGCGAAATTGGTCGGTGGATCATCTTAAATATGTCCACTTGTTGTAAACGAAAAACTACTTTAAGTTATTTCTTATTTTTTAATACATTGAAGTCAATTTATATTTATTTTACAAAGTTTTTACTATCAGTTATTTCTTCTCTTACACCACACACCAATGTTAACTTATAGTTTAAAAGTTATGCTATGTTAAGTAAACAACTAAACAATATTCATCGTATAGTAAACTTCCCAGTACTTGTTTTGTTGTATGAAATTTCTAACTTCTGTTTTCATAGTTTTATTCCAACCTAGCTCCACGTTGCAATTTGCCCGCGTGTGTATTTATATTTACTATAGAACTGCTAAATAAACTTAAATGATACGAACCTATATTTTTATTCAAGAATTCGGTTTTTTTTTATTATCGCGTTTCATATTTATGTAATAACTATACAACGGGACTTAACGTGTGAATAAGTGGTTATATACCTTGTTCCCGACGTTTCGACTGGGATACACCAGCCGTGGTCACGGGCAGACTGGCGGTGTACGGCATGTCCGATCGCAGCAGGGGACTACAACAAGTATTGATATTTTGAGGAAATAAGCACTAAGACAGTGGATTATTTTGCTAACTAAAAAGACGCATCGTTTTCAATATTACAGTACTGTTTGTTGGCTAAGCTATCATCAAATTAAAAAAAAACAAACTATAACACTAAAATAATAAACTTATTCTCTATATGTATAAAATATATATTATCGTTCATCCAAAAGTTTAGAGGAAATAATTATGGCGGAAAAGTTCAATTTGGAGTTTGCATCTCTCTCTCTCATTCTCTCTCTCTCTCTCTCTCTCTCTCTCTCTCTCTCTCTCTCTCTCTCTCTCTCCTTTTTGCCCTCTTTAACGTCCCATTGCTTTACATGAATCTCCCTAGTATTGAATATTGTGAGGGTAATCAAACCATAGTCCACAACGTTGGCCAAGTGCTGGTTGACGTATTATGACATCTTTCGAAAATTTTATCAAACATGCAGGTTTTCTTTTCCTTCACCGTAAAACAAATGGTAATAATTTAAAAAAAATCGCATAGTTATTCTATTTTACCATTGATTTCATTTTAAATAACAATAAGTTTTCATGAATGCCAAAAAATTCATTAATTCTGAAATCAAAATCACTTTAACAGATAATTTCAATCTGGCCAATGAATTATCCAGCGTAAGCGGAAATTATGAGAGCTTAATTAAAGCGCTGTACGAAAAATAATTTATATACAATTTTACTGTGGATAAAATTGACATATTGATATTTTTATCTTTGAAAACAATATTATTTATTTATACTATGTGAAACGGGTTCAAATCCCGGGTCTCGCACCTCTGATATTTTCATGTGCGTATCATTTCTAACATCATTACCACTTGCCTTACGGTGAAGGAAAACATCGCGTGGAAACCTGCATGTCTGAGAGAACCTAGCAAGTTTTCGCAAGACGTGTGAAGTCCGCCAACCCGCACTTAGCGAGCGTCGTGAACTATGGCCTGATCCCCTTCGTATTGAAGGGAAACCCGTGCTCAGCAGTGGAACTTTAAAAAGGGCTGAATACATATTATTTTTTGTTATTTTCTGCTAATATATATATGATACTGCGATGTAGGTGATTTTTTTGTTAACATAATCAATTTTATTACTATTATTATATGCTACTAGCAGTACCCGCGGCTTCGCCCGCGTTCGAACTTTCTATCGCTACCAAACTTTACGGGTTCACCAGCTGGACAAATCTGAAGATTGCCTGCAAAATTTCATCTAAATCGCTCCAGCCATTTTGGAGTCCATAGGGAAATATATATATAAACATATCGATTTTTATATAATATTTATATTGATCAATAACTACTACTTTTTTACTTAATTACAACTTTTTTTTCATTTGTTCCTACTGTTAATATCATTACAGGTTAACTTGAGAAATAGTTCTTTTGACTTGCTCCCTTTCAACATTCTAGGGAACTAGGTGTAATTTAAAATCCACGCTTCTCGAGATTACGATCTCAGCAGTATCAGATGAGCTGTATTTTGTTGTAGATTTACTAAAGGCCATAAAATGTAATGAATAATATTCTTTTTATTTTATCTCAGTATCCCAGACTTAAAGCGTACGTACATTGCAAATAAAATACAATATGTCACTTGGGGTCAAAAAAATACATTAAGTATACCATAACATTAAATATATATATAAATAATTTTAATGGATAAAATCATATAATGTTATATAAGTAGATTTAATAATATATAAGAAACTTTTGACGTCAAAACGTTTTTCAATAATATATATTTAAAAAATACAACGAAATATGTTTTGTTCTTTAAAATATGTATGTTCTACTTAGCTTATACAACTGTAATGTTTCCACAGAGCTCCCATCTAAGCCGATGATCTTTGACGAGTTCGGCAAGGAAATAACCGGAATCGCCGGCCCCTACAATGAAGGGGGAGACTTCAAGCTTATTTGCTCTGTAAACGGGGGTGAGTAGTACATGATTTGCCTGAATCTCCTTCTTGCCTTACAAAAGATCTGATAAATAATGAATTCTGCTAGGAATTTGTTTTTTTCAAATACGTTATGTCAATCAAGTTAATGCGAAGGATTGTTTTCCTCGTCCTTTGAGTTTTATTAATGAAATAGATGTCCTTTGCATTTATAATATTGTGGAAGCTATCAGAAATGCGATTTTTCCTACTTAATTTATAAATATCATCATCGCTCGCTTATTTTCGTAAACATCCATAATTTATATTTTACAGCCTAAATTAAAGGCTTTCTAGACATTTTTTCTCGTTCTGTTGGTGAAAACTGTATGAAAATCCGTACAACAGTTTCTGAGATTAGTCCGAACTAACACAAGCATAGGAGGGTCTATATATGAAATTTATATTATGTAGCAATTATTGATTTGTATTTAATAAACAACCGCTTTTTTCAATATTCTGATATTTCCATTATGAAATTTATTATTTATAAGAAAGTAATGGCTCAGAAAAACAAAAACAAATTTATCCCACGGGAACCGCACTTTTTCCGGGATAAAAAATAGCCTATGTGCTATTCCACATTTTAATCTATCTCTGAGTTAATTTCATCAAGATTCGTTTAAACCGTTCTGGCGTGATTGAGTAACAAACATCCAAACATCCATCTAAACTTTCAAGTTTCTAATATTAGTAAGATTCTTAAAAATTTATAAATAAATAAATAAAGGAAAATATAACCAATAGATTTTTATTATTGACTTTAAAATCCGCTGGGAACTTGATTTTTCATACCTGGATAAGGTATTTTTGCAAAATAATTTGTTTTTCATTTTAATTTCAAAATTGTGCCGATTTATCATACTCTTAGTAATTTAAAAGACTGAGCACATTTATAAAAGAAAATTAAAATTCATTTGGTGTAGAATGTTTTAGATAGAATAGATACTAAAATATAGTTTGTGCTTCCAGTTTCAAGCGCTCCCAATAAATTTGGTTTTATTTACTAAAATAAAAAATTAAATTCCACATAGAGCCGATTGCATAAAAAGCGACATAAAAAGATGAACACAATTTGTCACATAAAACATATTATATAGAATTATGCATTCGGAGACAAATATTTTTATATTTACTTCGAATTAAAAAGGTACATTCGATAGGTTTGGAAGATTTTAATATTTCCAACACGCCTAAATTAGCGCCTTAAATCCGCCATTTTATTTATTTTTTTATAATTTTAATACACACACAAATCAAGGACATAACCCTGTTTGGGTTTAACCGTATTAAGGTAAAAATATAGCTTTTAAATAAAATATACAAAAATAAACCGTAATAGTAGCCCCTGAAAGCTTGGCTTGTCTACCTTAAATATAATATATGTAATACAATATACAATATATGAATATAAAATATTATAATATAATACTGTCTTAGATTTACGCGAATCTTTTCTAGTAATACTTTAAACAAAATTCTTTCCCTAGGTAATCCAACACCACGAGTACAATGGTTGCAAGGCGACACTGTACTGAGTACGTTAGGTGCAAACGAACTCCAACCTTCAGGAAGCAGCAGGTCGTTGACCCTCGTTGTAACTAACGCTACGAGGGCGCACTTATCATCCGTGTATACGTGCACGGCGGATAACACATTGCTATCCCCGCCTCAGAGGGCGTCTGTCCGCATCGATTTGTATCGTAAGTTTAATTTTCACTTACACAAAACATAATATATTACGTTGAATGTCTATGTTGAAATATGTATTCTAGGAATATTGAACGGGATATGGGTTCGAATCCTGCCTAAACAAAAAAAGCAGTCATAAGGAATGCCGACAAAAGTGAAAACTTAAAACTATAAACAAACAGTTGTTATTATTTTATATTCAAATTAATTGTTTGATCTTAAATTAAAATTTGTAAATTAAAACTGTTTACATTTATCTGGTTTTGACATCTGTCGGCACTCAGAGTGATAGAATTAACACGTCACGTGACCATGTCGATGACGGCTTACATGAATTTAATCCTCATCTAAACCTGCCTAAAGATGTTTTCACTTCAAAAAAATATAATTTTTAAAATACAATCAATAAAAGTAATAGCTGACGTGGAGTTAAAAATGTAATAGATTAAATAAACTTTTATTTTTATGAATAATTGTTATTTATAAAATATATTACGTATGTTACTACCCATTTCTTAAAAATACGTTTACTAGAAATGTTCGACAGGGTTTATTTATAGGTTTGAGGTCCTTGCGAGATAATATTCGTTAGCAATATACAATGTAAGTAAGTAAATAGCTGTAAATAATTGCGGTCTAGTTGAGATCTAGCAGACGTCATACTCTCAATACATTTGCAAAGAATGTAGAATGAAGTAAAAACCAAGAATCATGGGAAAAGTACGAAAAACTGAAAAATCCATGATAATATTAAATATTAAACTGTATGAAACCTTTATTTCCATAGTAATATTACTTTACGCTCAGACCACTTTCCAGCTAATAGCCTTAATTTAACTTACAATTATTATTAGTACTCAGGAAAATCGTCGTTTAAACGTTTTTGGTCGTCAATTCCACTTTCACCACTTTCCACTGTCGTTAAAATTAGATTTAACGTTATTTTTGGATAGATATTTTCTATTACGTCCTTGATTATCGCAAATCTTAATGAATATTTCCTTATTATTTTTTAGTTATTGTTATGTTTATTCTATCTATCAATTGAATATTTTGAAAAATCGCGAAATTTTAAGTATCATAAAAATAAATAGGCTTATAATATGAGCGTACATAACTATGATTTGACATAAGAAAACACAATGCCTTCAATACAATAGATAAAATGTAAAAATGGCGGCAAACCGAGCTACACTACCATTCTTTATATGTAAAAATTATGAAAGTTGTTTTAAAATGTGTAAAAAGTACTGAAATTTCAATTAACACTTAACATAAATAAGCTGATCTATCTAGCATTAGATATCCGTAATTTTAAGACGACAAACACTTATAATAGATAAATAAAACAAAATATTATCATTTTCATAAACAAATACATTATATTACAATCAATAAAAGTATTTCTTATTTTGCTCTCACCATATTTGTTAACTCCGAGCACGTACCAAATGCAAGACCTTTTTTCCAACCGTTGAACATGTGCAGGGCGGATCATACAAAGCTTTTATCGGAAGACTCATTTTTTACCTCAAAAAAATCAGTGACCACGCTCGTAACAAGCAGTACGTAATAGATTTTTGCCATACACTATATTCTATGCATTGGATAATAATTTCCTTCTGCAGATTTTTTTAGTGTCATAATTTTTACTTTCAAAGAAGAAGCCAGTTCAATTCTTGCTTAGGGGAAGTTTGGTATATAAGTATGTATTTATACTAATAATAATAAAATTGAAAAACTCATCTATAAATAAATTATTAACTGAAAATGAAAAAGTAACTACATTAAACGTCCCTTGTGGTATTTTGTTTAAGAACTATAACATAAAAATTCTTCTCTTTTTATTCACTTTCAAATTATATATTAAACAGGAGGCAGTGCTAGCCCAGTAGTTCCACGCTCGTTAGAGAAACCGAGTGAAGCGGGTTCAAATTCCGGGTCTCGCACCTCTGATATTTTTGTGTGCGAATACTTTCTAAGATGATTACCGCTTGTCTTACGGTGAAGGAAAACATCGTCAGGAAACCTAGCAAGTTTTCGATAAATATGTGAAGTGCACCAACCCGTACATGGCCAGCGTGGCCAGCGTAGTAAACTTGGGCTATGGCCGGAACCTCATCGTATTGAAGGAAGGTATCCGTACTCAGTAAATCAAACCAGTAGACAAAAACGTACAACACTTAGATCTAGGCGATCTAGGCTACAGTATATACATATATAAATTATGTAAATATACCCCTTAAAATATAACTCCCCCTAAGTTAATTATATAGTTAAAAATATGCAAACGTATTCGCCAAAAATATATTCTTTGATTTGCCATATAAAAGCTTTATAAAAGTTTTCTATATAATATTTCATTGAAGCCATCATTATTTAATAACAAAGGTCTTGTGTGGGTAATGAAAAAGCTTTGGTTATTTATTAAAAAGGGATATGACCCAAAATCTGGTGAGAACGCATTAGGCCTCTAATGAATGTATATGGTACGAGAAAGGTGTTTCGGCATCATGGTAAATGGAAAGCCGTTGTTTTTGTCTAGACGAGGGAAAGTGTATAAATCAATATATTGAAGCGTGATAAAGTAGTTTCTATGTTCTAAGAAAACAATATAGGGCACAATGAAAGTATGGAATAGCTTTTAGTTGAGGAAAAACGCAAAAGCAATATTTTGTTATGTTCATGAAAAAAAAGTTTAAGAATTCGAAAATATTAGGTCTTTATATGAAATTGGCGTTTTATATGGATAAAATATAACGAGAAATAATTTAAATTATATATTTTATCAATCAAAGTATGTACCATTGTTATCTATGCACTTTTGCCATTTCATAGGTACTTCATTGATTCCTTTGCAGAAAAATAGTGGGAGCGAGAATCAATAAAATCTCCGAAGGCGGTGGACTACTTTATCGGAATAATTTTTTTCCTTGCAAGAAATTGTCTAAATTCCGAAAAAAGTGGTAATCCTTTGAAGCAAAGTCCAGGGGAGTATGGTGGATGTCGGAAATATTCCAATCGTAGCTCCTCTAATTTAGCGACCGTCTGTTGTGCAGTATGTGGACTAGCGTGGTCCTGAAGCTGCAGTGAGCTAGAGCAATTGACCAGTCTCAATTTTTAACGGCTAGTTTTCTCATCGTGGTGTATTCCATCAGATTTTCCGTAATCTGGCCTAATCTTAGGAAGCTGTAATGGATGACACCAGCACTGATCCACCAGACACCAGTACCATTTTCTGAGTCAACTTTTGCTTGGGGCAGGATTTTGCCGGGTCTTCTGGATTCAACCATTGTGATAAGTGTTTCCAATTATTGTACAGGATCCATTTTTCATCTCAAGTAACGATACGATTCAAAATCCACTCGTTATTGTGACGGTTAATGAATGTAGCACAGAAGTCGACGCGTGTTTGTAGATGTGCTTCACTCAATTCATGCGGTACCCATTTTTTAAGTTTTTTTTACTTTTCCAATTTGTTTTAAGTGAATTTTAATTATTTTATCACTTATACCGAAGCTTGCCGCAAACTCTAACGTGGTTTGCGATAAATCTGCTTCCATGAACATTTTTAATTCTTCATTGTCAACTAGGGTCTCCGGCCGATCACGGGTTTGTTCTGTAGGATAAAATTTACAGAACGAAAACGATAAAACGAACAATTTTCCATGTTTTTTTACAGTAGCTTCCCCTTACACATCATTAATCCTTTGAGCTATTTCTGCAGCGCTGGTGCCACGGTGGAACTGGTATTCGTAAACAATGCGATATTTTGAGTTTGCCATACTGTTGATAGAACGATATCAAAGAAAAATCAAATGGCGTGAAAACAAATGAATCACTAAATTCGAAATACAAAATATACAAGCCTAAATTTGAAATAAATTTAAATTTTGAATTCCTAACCAAATACCAGATATTTGAGATCAAAGTGAACAGTTCGACAAAACGCCAATTTCATATGTCACGAATAATTATAATTCATTTATATTTTGTTCTAAATATGTTTTTAGTAACACAATATGTAGAGTATATGTACATACGCCGTTATTTAAAGTGTAATTGAGAATTAAATATTTGAATACTAGAAATTAATTAATATTTATTCCTAACCAATCATAAACAAAAAATATTGCACTTCAAATTTTGTATTTTTTCACAAGCCACCGTTTGCAATTAATCAAATCAAAGAAGTTCAAAACAAAGCTTATTATTCTCTAAAATCGAATATCAAAGTTTAGTATTAAGGAGACGTACTTTATTTAATTACTCAATTACCACAAAAAAGTTGGTAACAACATTTTCTTGAGATTGGTACTTAAATATGTATAAATAAAATCGATACGTTTCTACGTGAAGTAAAATGTTATATTTGAAATTGAACCTGTTCTTACAGAACCTTCACGGTATGTGACAAATCTTTGATAAAAAATAGTCTATAATATGCTATAGACAAGATTTCTTATTTTTGAAACGAAAACTTCTATAGGTAGTTTTGTTTGAATGGGGAGTAAATTCATGTAAGTTGTCATCGACATAGCCACGTGACGTGTTAACGCTAACACTCAAGAGTGCTCATAGATGTCAAAACCAGATAAATGTAAACAGTTTTAATTTAAGATCAAACAATTAATTTGAATATTCAAAAATAACAACACATTTACACATTGTTTTTGAATCAATAAAACTACATTATATCAAAAATGCTAAGTTGAGTGCCAAAATGTTGACTTCAGACCTTATTTAACTGGATTAACTAGCTAAAGTAATAAATAAAAGGTCATGTGTTTAAGAAATCGTTGCGCGTTATTTTGTTTCGAGTTTCCCGAGTAGACTTGTTTTACTTGGTAAAATTACGTAATAGTAGTGCAGGTGTAACTTCAGAGCGAGCGGCGAGAAAATTGCAACCGTACAAATGTTTGTTTCTAACGGTCTCTCACGAAATAGAATTCTTATGAAATACTGTACCGAAGTGTTATAAAATTTTTCATATAACATACTACTGAATTTAATATAGTAATGATGGATTTTAGGTTATTTTAGTTTTTAAAATAATATGTTATTTAATGATTCATGATTTTCTATACCTCTAAGACTTATTATTTCGACGACGACATTTATTATGACGGCACGTTTGGCTCAGTTTGTAATGAACCTACTTGCTGTGCCAGCGGTCGTGGGTTTGAGTCCCACTGGGGACATTCATTTGTGTGATGAGCACGAATGCTTGTACTCCAGACATGGGTGTTTATATTTATAATATTTATGTATTTAAAGTTATATATGGGTAGTGTATCAACTATCTGGTATCCATAACACAAGCCTCGTAGCTTACCATGGAACTAGTGGTGCTGTGTGTTAATGTCCCAACATATTTATTTATTTACTACGTAAAAATTGGTATCTCAATATCATCTGGTGGTATGTGCTGTGCCTAAACTCAATTGAAACAATGACTATTTTGTACATCAGAAAACAGTCTCTTGTAGAAGCATTTACTGAAATCTAAGATAGATTACTAATATAATGAACATTAACGTTTAATGTGAAATTAAAATCTTTGAATGTCTCGACTTTTCTGTATGTATTATACATGTAAACCTTTCTCTTGAATTACTCTATCTGTTAAAAAAACTACATCAAAATCCATTGTGTAGTTTTAAAAATCTAAGCATAACTTTTTTTATAGTATGTAGTGATGTGCATGTACTATGTACATATATAAGTAAGCATTTTGTTAAAAAAAAAACAGTATATGATAGTCAAAACAGTGCGTAATTTAGAAAATAAAAAAGATAAATTATAACAACTATATTCTTGACTAGGACTCACTCTCGCCTCGCTTCGAGTTCGTTCCTAGGACAGAAACAAATCAATCGCATTCGTCAATAAACGGGCTATCTAATACAAAAATATTTTTTCCAATATGATTCGGTTTATACAAATAAACAAACCCGGCCTCTTTATAATATTAATATAGATATTTTATGTAGGAAATCCTAAAGAATGACCTAGTACTAACTATTTTTGTCTAAAATCATGAGCAAAAGCCAAAAATTTAAAATGTATGAATTTTATAAGTTTTCAAAGTTTTATACAAAAGTAACACTAATCCTTTGGCTAAGCTTTCTATAAAAGAAATTCTATTCTTCAGTAAATGATTGCACACATAAAACTCGGTTACGGCAAGTTTTATGCTCAAAGACATAACTAGGGTTTCCACATTTCGCATTCAAGTAGAATAAACCCCTTCACCGAATACAAGGTTCTTTAGAATATTACGAAGCAATTTCATATTGATCTAGAACTGAATGTTTTGTAAATACTTGTAACTTTAACATATAAAATATTTTATGTGTTTTATGACACGTTTGGCTAAGTTTGTAGTGACCCTTCTTACTGTGTCAGCGGTCGCAGATTCGAGTCCCGCTGGGGGCATTCATTTGTGTGATAAGCACGAATGTTTGTACTCCAGTCATGGATGTTTATATTTATAATACATATGTATTTAAAGTTATATATGTATAGTGTATCAACTATCTGGTATCCATAACACAGGCCTCGTAGCTTACCATGAAACTAGATGGTGCTGTGTGTTAATGTCCTTACATAGATATATATGTACTGCTGTTTTTATTTATTGACTCTGGCTAAGAAATAATATAGACAGAATGTCAGAGAACTAAGCATGAAACTAGACAATAATGGTTTAAGATCTAAACATATAACAAAAGGCAGTAGTAGCCCAGTGGTAACGCGCTCGCTTGGGAAACCGAGTGAAGCGGGTTCAAATCTCGGGTCTCGCACCTCTGATACTTTCATGTGCGAATCATTTTTAACATGATTACCACTTGCCTTACGGTTAAGAAAAACATCGTGAGGAAACCTGCATGTCTGAGAAAACCTAGCAAGTTTTCGAAAGATATGTGAAGTCCGCCAATCCGCACTTGGCCAGCGTGGTGGACTATGGCCTGATTCCCCTCGTATTGAAGGGAGGCCCGTGCCCAGCAGTGGGACGTTAAAAGGCTGAATACATAGATACACATACATATAACAAAATTCTAAACGAGTCGAATGTGTACATTAAATATTTTATGGAAAATCTTATTGAAATAGTCATTATTGTTGATATAAATATTTATTTTATTCTGTTTTTTAGTATTTATTGTTCTAGCGACAACAGAAATACATTATCTGTGAAAATTTCAACTATCTTACTATCATGGTTCATGAGATACAGCCTGGTGACTGACGGACAGACAGACAGACGGACAGACAGCGGAGTCTCAGTAATAGGGTTCCGTTTTACCCTTTGGGTACGCAACCCTAAAAAATATCAACCTGACATTTATATTAATTGCAATTTCCAAGTAATAAAAACGTAATACTTTATTTTGAAATAATAAAAACGTTTTGAAACAAATATTTATTCCTCAACGCAATAACAACATAAATTATCATCATGTTTTCTGATATAACAAAACAAAACTCATTCCATCACAATTTAAAGGAAAGGTCGTTTATATTGACTTCGTATGAACTTTACGATGACCCCAAAGTTTTATAGATAAACCTTTATTAACATTTTGTTCCCAGTGAGGCCGTTATCAGTTGAAATTTTATCAAGAGAACAACCTTTATCAGTGGGGAGGCAAGCTGAAATATGGTGCAAGTCTACTGGTGCAAGACCACCCGCCACTGTGACATGGTGGCTTGGAGGAAAACAGCTAAACTCAGTAACAAAGCAACAGGTATAACAATTTTTTTTTTGTAAATAACTATGAAAATGACTAAAAAATGTATTCGTGTTAGTATTCCTTCTTTTTAAAGTTGGGTAAAATAAAATAAAAATACTAAAAATATAAACAGATCTACAAATAAAAAAATAAACTATTTTATGCATTAGTTATTCATGCAGATGCATATGCTTACATAGGTATACAGGTGTGTAATTGAACATCTCAATGAGTTTGAGTTATATTTGGAATGAAGTTAGCTTTAAACTCTGTATGGAAAAATCATATAAGAGCTGTATCATTTCAAAAATTCGCAGAATTACTTCTTTCATACAAATAACAAATAAATAAACACGCGTTTTGTTCTTTTCAAATAGAACCCCTTGGCGTGAGCAAAACCACGGGCAAAACTAGTATAAAATATAAAGTTTACATATTAATTGTAAGTTCATACAAATAGACTTACTAAATTATTTGTTGCAAATACCTCTTAGAATATACAAATATGCTTTGTAAACGAGACACGTATATATATTAATAACTTTATACGATGAGTACGTATGAACTTACTCATGTCAAAACACACGTTTGCCATCTGCACTAAGTATGCAATAGTAAGCATAAGGTGACAAGCTACTGAGTACTGTAATAATGCAACAGGTAAGGAAATGTAGGGAACTCCACTGTTGAACATTTACTGTGGAATGCGCGATCTGAGATATAACAATAAATTTTAACTGAAAATATTATATCTATACTAATATTATAAAGAGGTAAAGTTTGTGAGTTTGTGACGTTGTAGGTAATCTCTATCTACTGAACCGATTTAAACGAAATTTGGCAACAAGATAGTTCGAGACCCTGTGAAGTCCTATGTCCTATAGGACTTTTTATCCCGGAAACCATTACTTAAAGGGGGGAAAAATTGGATGAAAGTTTGTATGGGGAATTAAGCTAGGGACGAACCTGAGCGAAGCAAGAGCCGCTAGTTCTTTAAACATTTTTAAGGGATGACATAAATGAAAATGATATTCCTTTCTAATTTTCATATTTCTATATAGCTAAATAATAGCGTTACTTGCTTATGATTGGAAAAGTATATATTTATGGTAAAAATATCGACATAATGTTATAAAAATGGAAACCCTAACCTATATGTAGGCATAACAATCACTGTTATTTTTACACATACTACGATCCTTGATACGGGTATGCTTTAGTTTAATCCCCATCCAAACATTAAGAATAGTAGAAGCTTTATTTTAGAAAGTACTTAGCAATTTTAAGATTGAATAAGCTCAACAATAAAAAAATGTACAGAAATTTTAACGAGAACTTATAAAAACTCTTCAACTCGAAAAAATATTGCATCGACTTCGTATTTTAATAAAACATTCAATACTTACCAATTTTATTCCATTACTATGAATACTTTATTAAAATAGTATATATACTTTTTCATATTGTATTCATATGAAAAAGTTATTTTCTTCTGATACTAAATTCATATCTTTTTTTATCTTTAATTTATTTTTAAACTGGGTTTTTTCACAATTTAAACATGCAACCAAAAAATCACGCTCACGTCGCTTTACAGCTATTTTATAAATGTATACATATAATAAAATTGTAACTAAGCCGAATCTGTACATTAAATATTTTTTGGAAAATCTTATTGAAATAGACATTATTATCAATACAGAGGCAGAATCTATAGTTTTTAGAATTTTTGGCTATCTGTCTGCCTATCTGTGACCGCATCACGAAAAAATCACAAGACAGATTTTGATAAAATTTAGTTTGATGATAGCTGGTTATCCGGGTCAACATATAGGATACTTTTTAGTGTAGGAAAACATCTTATCTCTGATCTAAACGTTAAACCGTAACTAGGGATGAACCCGAGCGGTGCAAGTGTGAGTTGCTAGTTTGTATAAATACTATAAATGTGAAAGTTTGTGAGTATGGATATTTGTTACTTTTTCACGCCAGAACGGCTGAACGGATCTGTATGGAATTTGGCACAGAGATAATAAAATAATAGTCTGAAAAAAAATAATAGTCTGGAATAACACATAGGCTATTTATGATCCCGGAAAAATATACGGTTCCCGAGGCATAGATTTGTTTTTGTTTTCTAGAGGCGAACCCCAGCAAAGCGAGGGTGAGCTACTAGTCTTTGATAATACTCTAGCTTCTTTTTATTCAGGAGGACCTAAAATACAATTGCATAAACCTAATTCAAATAAATTTATACTAATCATTTCTTTTTCTCTTTCGACCTCATTTCGAACATATTCCACTTGGACATGGTAAAAATCTTCGTCAACGTTACACTCAATTAGGAGATAGGATTTTAGTTACCAGGGAATCAAAGTTATTCTATGGAGTGTGTCGAGAACAAAGTCTGAGAGCTGATACAAGGTAATATCTACATAGATTAACACCAGAAAACCACGGAGACCGAGAGAGAGAAAGAGAGAGAAAAAAAGAGATGGCTATAATTTACTCATATCTTCTCCAAGATATTTTTATTAAGACTCATAGATTTCCGTTAACTAAAGACTTGCATTAGTAATGATCTAAGCGAAAGCGATCGAAAGACGGAAGATACGAGTGAAAATTTGGAAAAAAAAATAGAAGAAGCATTCTCCATACTGTTTCTTTACGCAGATATCTTGCGAATACGTAATTAAAATTAAAAAAGCAATATCTGTTTTGATACGATAAATAAATTTACATACGTAGTGTAAATAAGCAAATGATTTCACGTAAAAAGGTTCTTAAAACAGAGCGACGTAGAACGTTACTAAATATTTGTCGAGTCAACATTTGCTAACAGATGACTTGCATCTAAAAGTGCACTGTAATATTTGAACGTAACTTGAATCAATTATCATAATATTTATCCTCACTAATAATTATATTATTTAATATTAATTGTTTTTAACCCCCAAACCAAAAACGACGGGGTGTTAAAAGTTTGACGTGTCTGTGTGTGTGCCTGTCTGTGGCATCGTAGTTCCCGAACGGATGAACAGATTTTGATTTTGTTTTTTTTTGTTTGAAAAGTGAATTAGTCGGGAGTGTTCTTAGTTTTGTTTGATGAAAATCGGTCCAAGATGGCCGCCGCCACAAAAGACATGTGCAATCCGCCAACCCGCACTTGGCCAACGTGGTGAATGGCCTGATTCCCCTCATATTGAAGGGAAGTATCCGTACCCAATATTGGGACGTTAAAAACCGCCTAAAAACAAACACGAATCTAGCCACACCTAGATCTAGGTGATCTAGACTTACAGTAAATTATGTAAATATACCCCTTAAATATAACTCACATAGTTAATTATCTAGCTAAAAATGGGCAATGCAAATAGATTTTCCAAAAAAATTTTTTTAAGCCCGTACCCGTACATTAAATTACTTTTCATCAGTTGTTTTTCTGTCATATGGAAGATTTGGCAATTGAGAGAAATTTTAGAATATCTTCATTATATACTAACAGACATATTTTTCATTATAATAGTATAAGAATATATATAAAATGTTTAATAATAATTTGTATAAAATAAATGTAGTGATATTTATAATATTCATGGGTAGAATATGTTATAAACTTTAATATAAAATATTTGAATACAAAGAAACTTTCGTTTAACATATTTAAATACAAAAGAGCTAGGAAAATTTATCATGGATCTCAGATGCTAATCAAAATAGCCATTTAGGGGCTCTATGTAAGGGAAAATAAAAGTTAGGGTTCAAGGTCAGTATGTCACTAACTTCTTATATTCATATACAAAATATCAGTTTTTTTTTTCTCCAATGGCTTAGAGTTAGCTTAAACGACGCAATACCTTCTGCCAGTGTCACGTTTTGTGAGGAAGACACGAATGAGATTGAGCGGTAATTTTGAAATTTAGCAGCAGAGTATATTTTAATATATTGTATAGATGTGCAAATTGATATTAACTAAAAATTTTATACTTAGTGCAAAATCTCTAAGTATAAATCTTTATCCATCTTTGACTAAAATACCTAATTGCTATTGCTGTGGTGTAATTCGTTTTTTTTTTTTTTTACTTCATAATGAAGTATAATTTTACTTAAGTTATATAAATGGCAATCCTCATTTGCTTATTCAACAAACTTTTAGCGTTGAAACGCAAAGTATAACTTTCTTATTTTCATTAAAAGCATCAACTTCTATCTGCCAGTGAAAAAGGGAAGTGATTGCAAGGGATTTTCAAATTTTATTTCGTTTTCTACTGAATTTTACCTAGAAATATAAACCGTAGATTTTCGCCCTTACATTTCCTTCATGCTTCAAAAGTCGCATTAAGCCATAGCACCCGGTTAAACGTTAGCATCCCTTAATTAATCTAACCTAGTGTGTTAACGATTCGCCCTTGGCTTAACCACTTTAAGGAGGATTAGTTTGTATAAGTGGGAATTAAAATATTTACCGTTTACAAAATCAGAATTATTCTGTTGAATATACATAGTATATTGGTTTTAGCGATTCTTCTCAAATAATTCTTTACTCTTATGACAGAATAACAGGTTAAAGCTAGTAAGCAATCCTTTATAATATACCAAACTAAAATTCTGAACGCCTTCATACGGTGACCCTTTGTTAACGTTGGCAAAATGCATTTACACATAACATCTGTATAATACTGATTAAAAATGCGAGCACTACTACAAAATTGACCCTATATTAGGTTACCGTATAACATATAATATATAGAAAATATAAAGACAAATATTGAGTTTAAATATACATATATATCCCGAACGTGATTTGAAACCACTAATTATGGTGTATAGCTGTATTATAGTATAGTAGCAGTAGTAGTATATCTATACTAATATTATAAATGTGAAAGTTTGTGAGTATGAATATATGTATGTTCGTTACTTTTCACGCCAGAATGGTTGAACGGATCTGGATGAAATTTGGCACAGAGTTAGATTATAGTCTAGAATACATAGGCTACTTTTTATCCCGGAAAAATGTACGGTTCCCGTGGGATAGGTTTGTTTTTGGTTTCCTAAAGGCAAACCTGAGCGAAGCGAGGGTAAGCCGCTAGTAGCTATATATTACATTCGCTATGCCAAACAGCCATCTATGTTTCACATTGTAGTGAGGACAATGGTATAACTGTATTTACTGTAGTATTACTACACATTCCTTGGACATAATATTATGAACATAATATATTGTATGGGAATTCAATGTAATTCAAATTAGTCTTTATGATATTCTATACCTAAGCGCCTAACCAACATTTTGCTCGGGTGCATCACTTAGAGCTTAACAGTAGCCTATATGCTATGTATATTCAGGTCATAGACATCCATACAAAAACATATCTATACAAATAAATAAAATTAAAGTGTGTACTTGTAATGTCAAAATAACAAGTTTTTACTTAATGCATGAGAAAATTTATATGGTACTTATAAGAAAAAAACTATTACTTTCTTAGATTTACGCGAATATTAGACATTTAAATAAAACTATCTTTTCGGATTTTTTCGCGGATTTATTTTGATTTTTGTTTCCCGACGTTTCGATTGCTTTACAGCAATCATGGTCACGGAGAGACTAAGATGTTAGATGTCACAAAGCATTATATAGTTGTTACAGACAGCCTACCCACAATTAACAAAAATGAATTCAAAATTTTGAAAATTAGCATCAATGTACCTTACAATATTTGTTAATTTTAATTTTAAACATTTTATAATTTTAATTTTAAACTTGAAATATGGAATATTATTTATATAATTTTAGCTATTATCATTATAATTATTTCATTTTTTTAGATTTTTTCAAAAATCAAAATAAATCCGCGAAAAAATCCGAAAAGATAGTTTTATTTAAAAAAACTATTTTTAAAATTTTTGTCTATCTGTCTATCTGTTTGTTCCGGCTAATCTCCAAAACAGCTGAACCGATTTTGACGATTTTGAGATATCTGCTGTTATAAGAAGTAACTTAAGCTATTTTTTTTTTGAAAAAATTGAAACCCGTGAAATTGGGAACAAAATCCGCGGAAGCGAGGGTAAATCGCTATATAATTTAAATGAATATCTTAGGAGTAGCAAGCTACTTTTTATAGCTACTATATAACCGTGAAAATGTACCTAGGAACGAACGCGAGCGAAGCGAGCGTGAGTCGCTAGTCACATGTATAGTAATATTATAAATGGGAAAGTGTGTCTGTTTGTTTGTTTCTTTGTCCTTCTTTTACGTTAAATCAGAATATCGGTGGTTTTTTTTCTGTGAAGATATTTTGAGGGCTGGAGAGTTAAATAGGATTTTTTTTATTGCGGGAGATCACATCATTCCCACGAGAAAACACATTATAATACAACTCACAACAACTCATCATACTTATGTAAAAGGAATATTCATTTTATTTAAATTAAAAGGAATATTCATTTAATTTAAAATGTTTTATGTAGTAAAATATATATATATATATATATTTTACTACATAAAACATTTTAAATTAACTATGTGGATTATGTTATGTGAAAATTCTACAAATTATACTTTTTTTCAGGAACTGGACGATAGAAATGAAACACAATCACTGCTAGCGTGGACACCTCAAAAGGAGCACAACGGAAAAATACTTACATGTAGAGCAGAACATTCAAAATTTAATAAATCAACAATAGAAAGCAAATTACCTTTAAATATTTATTGTAAGTATCGTGTTGATTTTTTTTATAATATCTCAATATATAAATTAGTTTAAGTATTCATTATTTACATAGTAAGTTTTGGTTGCTACCACTGGAGACTTGCTTTGAAAACACAGTAAAGCGAGTTCAATTTGCCTATAGATCCAGAGGTCCTGGGTTCCTGTCTCGGATCGGTCATTATTTTAAGTGTATAATTACAGCTTATATTATAAATGTAAAATAAAAGAAAGTGGTTCTAATTCACCTTGCAAGATTTGTTAAGAGCTTTTGCTAAGGACTTTTTATTCTTATTTATTATTTCTCATATTAACTACTGAAAGATATATCGCAAAGAAAAATATAGAAAGGAGGACAAAGTAAAATTTATGATATTTAATAAGATTAAATTAATATGTAGAAGTAGCAAAAATAATATTTTTTTATTTTCTCTAAATAATTTAAATAATACATATGTTATGTTCATTCAAATATAGTACTATATGCAGAAACCGTGCCATTTATACAAATCTCATTTCAGCATAATAATCTTCTATCCCATGAAAATCTTCCGAATTTTGTCTTTTTTATAGAGAACAAATTGCTTTATTTAATTAATATAATCAAATTTTATGAAATGAAGGATAAAAAATATATAATATATTTAATCACTAGCGGCTCACTCTCGCTACGCTCGCGTTTGCCTCTAGTAGAACAGAAACAAATCTATCCCGCGAAAACCGTATTTTTTCGGGATAAAAAGAGGCTTATGTGCTATTCCAGATTATAATCTATCTCTGTGCTAAATTTCATCAAGATTCGTTCAGCCGTTCAGGCGTGATTGAGTAACAAACATCTAAACATCCAAACATCCATCAAACTTTCACATTTATAATATTAGTGAGATGAGGAGTTCATATTAATAAAACTATTGAAATTGATTATTTCTTTACGGCAAAAGTTTACCCAAATTAAAAACGACTAACATTTCAAGTTCCTTATACCCCAAACTTTAACTAGTTTTGTTTAACAGTCACGTAATTCCGTGTCGTCTTTGTTACTAAATGTTTTGCTTAAATAACTTTCTTAATAAGTAGTTATTTTGTAAGTATAAAACTATTATCTTTAACAATTGAAAACAAACAAAAAAGTTTAATTCTAACGAACTTTTTTAAAGTTCAATTAATAAAGTATTGGGCTGTCACTGTCCAAGAGTACCGCGTGTTTTAGTTAAATTTCATAATATGTTGCAATCATCTATATTATATTTATCTCAAAATAAAAAAAACAACGCACCTAATTCTATTAATCTGAAAGGAAAAACATAAGTAGGTATACGTCAATTTCGTTTGTTGTTTATAATAATAACTATTATTTCGAAATTTTACATCCATATTTGTTAGTAAAAATAATTTGGCCTTACTAACTATATCAGTTGACTAAATTATTAAATTATAGTTCAATTTTAGTTATCCAGTATGGAGAATATTACCCAATTCTTTACAAAGCTTTTATCTGAACAAAAATATTAATAAACAAACAAAAAACAGAACTGTTCGCAGTAGTAAAATGTATTAGAGTATAAAATTTAACTGTGATCCACATTTCACAGGATTCACTCCAATCATATTTCTAACTTTAACAAACGAACATCCAACACATTCTGATTTATCAAATTTGCGGTAACTGGGATGGAATAAGGTAAAAATATATTTTCGACGTAGAAATGAAACTTTTATGCACTCATAAAACCGCGTCAAATATTTTGTATAACAGATTATTTTTGATAAGGGGAAAACAACTCTATATAGATATAAATAGAGTATATTATTCAACAGATGTGCCGGTCGCTACAATGCACCTAGGTGCCAAGATGAACCCAAACGATATCGAAGAGGGCGACGATGTGTACTTCGGATGTGAAGTAGATGCCAACCCACCCGCTTATAAAGTAGTGTGGGAGCACAACGTAAGTATGACTGATGTTTTATATTTCATTGTATATTATATATTTCCCGCTTTGTTGGCCTGATTTTCTATGAAATGAAAGGAAAAATGATATAGTATATTTTATGTAATATTTAAGTACCCATTTTATGTCTGGTATATATAAAAAGATGATAGCGAAATCGTTTGAACTTTTTGTGGATTATTTTTCAAATAAATATAAGTTATTTGAAATTGAGCAAAAGGTTTAATAAATAATATTTTTTGTCAAACATATGAACAGCTGTAAAAAATTGTTTATTTTTCTTTTATATATTTACCTCACTGGTTAAATACTGTAATATCATATTTATGTTGGTTATACCTTATAAAATACTTTTAAAAAAGGCTTAAAATGGGTTATATTATACATATTTTTATTCTGTTTGAGTAGTCAATGGTTTTAATTTCAATGTGTTTTACATAGTTGGTAATATAATATTTCAAGTAAATGCATAAATATGTGTTTAATCACATATTTATAGGTTTACGTTTTAAAGTTTAGTATAGATTTCTCAGAGATGAGATAATATGTTGACCCGGATTACCAGCTATCATCATATCAAATTTCATCAAAATCTGTCCAGTGGTTTTCTCGTGAACAGACAGAAAAGCAGACAGACAAAAAATCTTCAGATTCGGTCTCTGTATCAATAATAATGACTATTTCAATAAGATTTTCCAAAAAATATTTAATATACTGATTCAACTCAAAATGTTATTATATGTAGGTACATATATATACATAGTAGTAATTAAGTTCCGGAAACTTAGTCATAACTCGGAAACTCGCAACACTGCGTCTTTTGTCAACATTTGTCTACAAAAAAGAACCCTTCCTTCAGTTTCAGTCCAAGGCTGAAGTCGATAGCACGTTTAGGTTGTTTTATGCGTATTGTTTGAAATAAACTAGCCTCGAGCCCCGATATTGCAACTTGCAACTTTTTCTTATTTCCCAATTTGGAGACACACCTCAAGAGAACTCGTCATGGTCAAAGAACCTGTAACCATGATGCTGAATTGGTTAACTTTAGAAGATTACCAAGGGTGCTCTGAATCATGGGAGCAATATAAGGATCATTGTGTAGGGTTAAAGTGAAGTCTCCCTTGTGAAGGTTGATAATATTTCCACACCTCGACACTGGTGCATCTAGTTCCAATTAACTTAGAAAAATGTTAGTAAACAATTACTTTCTTCACTATTAACACAATAGATATATTTTACAACTTATAATGTCAAAATTTATGTTGATAATAATTTTCTTTTACGATGTCTATGAAAACGCATTTGATGACTTCGATGCGCTTGATAGGGCTAATATTCAGTTACTGCAATATATACTTTAAGACGAGTAATTTAAGTTGAAATTTCTATAAAAAAGACAATAACGCTTATTAATTTAACACCCGCAGCGGCCTCATGAAACTTTTCAAAGAGTCGCTTAGAGATAATTACGTATTGAATGAGGTTTTATCTAACGTATTATCTTCTTCAGAAAAGAAAGAAATGGAGCGTTCATTGAGATTTAACGTAACTAGTACACTCGATTTAATTATAGCATGAATAAATTTATAATATCTGTTAATTAAACTTATATACTTGATGTTTTTATATTTCATCTTTTCTCATATAAAATAAAGTTTATTCACTTTATTTAAGTTTTTTTTATGATATTATATAAAACAAGCAAGTCATTTATACATATAATAAAATTCTGAGTCGAATCTGTAAATATATTTTGGAAAATCTTATTGAAATAGTCATTATTATCGATATAGAGGTCGAATTTATAGTTTTTGAATTTTTGTCTGTCTGTCTCTTCTGTCTATCTAGCAGTATGTCTGTCAGGGAACGCATCGCGAGAAAACTACAATAGAATATAATGTTTTTCTCGTCTCTCTGAGAAATTTATACTAAACGTTACTATAGTTGTACATATAAAACTTAAATCGCTTAAAATTATCCGAATTACTATTTATTTAACAAATATTATTACTAGCCCAGAACTATTTTTGGATTTTAATTTTAGTTCTTTTTAGATATCTGTACATATATTGTTATATTCTTAATTAAGAATTGAGTAGTTTTTTGAGAAAATATAAAAGTAAAATCTAAACCTCTATGTGTAGAAATGGAGTATGGATATGCTCTTTGTCTTTCTCTCTCTTTTGGCAAAGCGGGTGTAAGATGTATTCAATGTAATAGGTACATTTATTAAATAATAAAAATGAAACGATTAAAAAGTACCTTAAATTTACTCTGTCAGGAATCGAACCCAGATCCTCTAGCATTCGTCTTAATCTTGTATGCGATCATCACAACACAATTACGTTTGGTTTAAAGTTAACCTTTATGTCAATAAAAATAAACATACCAAAGTTCAAGCCAATATAATAAATACGAAATAGAAAAACTGTCAGTCGAACTAAACAAATGCAGATTTGCCAGCAACCTAAATTTTTTGTAGAGTTTGCAAATTGTTACATTTAACCATTTCAGCGAAGCACATCCAAAAGTAAATGTCATTTATAATAACAAAAATATTTTTTTTCTGGGACAATTTTGTATTCATAGCAAAATCCTGTATTCATTTTATGTTCGAGTTTAGTTTTTGATTGACCGCGTGAAACGCCATCGGTTTGGAAAACGTTATTTTCACTCTTTTTAACTTAAAAACTAGAGTTTTATTTAGAATTATTCGATACTTTTATATATTTTAAGAAATGTATTTGACGCCATTTATGATTTATCATTTCTTTTTTCATTATTTGGTTCATTTCATGAATATGTAATCTTATTTTTCATATATAGGATTGAGATATCAATCATATATTTATTTCTTTTTTTCTCTCTATCGGTTAAAGTTAGAAAGTAGATATTCAGAAGATATTCAGTAAAGAAAAATAAGCGCTCTAAATTATGTCTTGGTAGTCTTGTAGTGTAGAGAAATTGATAATTTGATTGTACGTTCAAAGTAAGGTTTTATGGTGTCTATTTTCTCAAGCCTCGTAGCTTACCATGGAACTAAATGGTGCTGTGTGTTAATATCCCAACATATTCATTTATTTATTTTAAATATTTCGTATGCTGATATTTTCTTATTTAAAGATTTTTAAAATTTCGCTTCATAACGTTGAAGTTTTACTCCTTGATTGCTATTATGAATGTAGCAATGTATATTGCGGGTTTTTCTATACTGTTTTATAATTGCTTCGCTCGGCTGCGTCCCTAGGGACGCACAATTTCAGTTGTTACGGTTTTATAGATCTTATTAAGAGGAATAATTCCATAATAATTCCGCCATCACCATTCTTCCATCGGAACACCAGACGTACTGCAGGATATCATCCTTTCTTGGTTGACATTCCGACTATTCGCACTAAGCGCTTTTCATCATCTTTTATAATGCGCACAGCCAAGAAGTGGAATGCCCTGCCTGTGTCTGTTTTTCCGACAGTGTACGACCTGAAACTCTTTAAGTTGCGTGTTAACAGGCTTCTCTTGGGCAAACTCGCTACATCGTAGATCTTATCTGTGCCTTCGAGCTAAGATGAAGGTCAAGAGTATGCCCATTATTAATAATAATAATAAAAAAAATGAATACATTGTTTTCATATATGTAACTCTATTATTTTACGTGGCACAGGCCAGCAAGGCTCCCAGTAGCAGAATATTTTTCAAAACTTTCAACAATCGTCATTTTAGCCAAGTTACACATCTTAATGCATTATACACTTAAACATTTCTCACGAATTATTCTATCCATTGTAGAAAATCGTACGAACATCCGTTCAATAGTTTTTGAGTTTATTGCGTTCAGACAGACAGACACAGTCAGCGGGAAGACTTTGTTTTATAATATTAAGTGATTAAGTGATTTAGTGAAGTTAAAAAAAAACGGTGACGTCGTAAGCATGTGATATAATTTCTAACTCGATCTGTTGTTAATTAATATTCTATTATTCACCCACAGGGAGTATTACTTCAGAATAATCCGTCTAATGGAATTATCTTAACTGGGAACACTAACCTCGCTCTTCGCAACGTGTCTCGTCATCAAGCTGGTACATACACCTGTACAGCATCTAACGTAGAAGGAGATGGGAAATCACCGCCATTGAAAATGCAAATAGTTTGTAAGTTTGTATATTTCTTTATATATTTACTTAGTCGCTATTAATATTAGCAGATGTACTAAAAAACTGTGAAAAGGTCAAGATTTTTATAGCTTTAAATTTATATACTTTTTGCACGAGTATATTTTGTGGATGTTTTAGATGAAGAAGAAGCCAAGTATAATTTAAATGATTTTATTCTCTAACAATCAATGTATTATTTTTAATAAAAAATAATTTGCAAAAAAAAAAAACCGAATGTGTCAAAAGCGATACATTTGGCAAGACTCTTAGCAGATTCATATGTATATCTCCCTTGTTTTCATCTTTTTAGTTCGATTTTTACGCAATCGGGTTTTTTTATTTTTGTAAATCATTTTTTTTACAGCTTTTTAGTTTTTGACATTTTTAGTTTTGTTTAACAATTTCATATCCTAAATTATTTGTGATATACATAACTAATATAAAGTATGAAAATATACATAACTTATATAAAGTTATGTATATTTTTGTACAATACCTCTTAAAATCTGTATTCTGATACCCCACTCGATTGATTCGGACGAAACAAATTTGTTCCTAGACCCGCCGTTTTGATTTTTAATTATATTTAGTATTTATACACTCTATGATACTTGCGTTATCAAGATGAATCTAACGACGTAAGAATTATTAAATTCGGTCCACGCGTTTGGTCTCCAGAATGCCACAAAGGAACAAACATACATACATAGGCTGATAAATATATTACCCTCCCTTGCGTCGCGCAGTCGGATAAAAACTAGATAGCTAAAATAATTGCAATGACCATACACATAGTAGTTTACCTCTAATTGTATTAAGTGCACAAATTAAAATGGACGGAGAAATTAACTAATAACAGAGCGATATTTTTAGGTACCTATTTAAATCTTATATATTTAAACGAGCAATTCTTGTATATTTATTTATTTATTTATTTATACCGACGATCTCGGAAATGGCTCTAACGATTTTGCTGAAATTTGGTATATGGGGGCTTTCGGGGGCGAAAAATTGATCTAGATTAGTCACATGTCTGAGAAAACGCGTGTTTTCGAGTTTTCATGCGTTTTTCTTATGCATTAGTCTACGCAAAATTTAATCGCGACATCTATACAACTCTGTCAGTAACACTTAATGTAAAATTATTTTTAAGCCAAATTAAAAAGAAAATTATTCTTATAGCGACATCTATACAACTGTCTCAGTAACACTTAGTCACTTAATGTAAAATTATTTTTAAGCCAAATTAAAAAGAAAATTGTTCTTATCGCGACATCTATACAACTTTCTCAGTAACACTTAGTCACTTAATGTAAAATATGCAATCTTTCAAGAACTCCGAGCGAAGCTCGGTCGCCCAGGTACTATAAATAAAATCAAGCTACATATTATACTAAAATGTATTCAGCCCTTTTCAGCGTCCCACTGCTGGGCACGGGCCTCCCTTCAATACGAGGGGGATCAGGCCATAGTCCACCACGCTGGCCAAGAGCGGATTGGCGGACTTCACATGTCTTTTGAAAACTTGCTAGGTTCTCTCAGACATGCAGGTTTCCTCACGATGTTTTCCTTCACCGTAAGACAAGTGGTAATCAAGTTAGAAAATGATTCGCACATGAAAATATCAGAGGTGCGAGACCCAAGATTTGAACCCGCTTCACTCGGATTCCCAAGCGAACGCGTCACCACTGGGCTACCACTGCCTTCATATATATTATATTAAAATAAGAAAATATATTATATTACATGGGACAACATATTAAAATATGTAAAATACCATCCCAAATATCTATTCTGGCTTATTATTCGGTGTCAAATTCTCTGAAAAGTGAATTTATTTAAATTTTACTCTGCTATTTTACGTAGAGTGAGAGTTTTAATAACATCTCCCTACAATGTTATACATATGTAGCAGTATCCCAAAATGAAGGTGGGAAAGGACGGGATCATGTATAAGCGAGTACTTCTGAGTTTTATTTGAAAACTTTTGTCCTTAATGTTGAATGTTCGGCATTTATATGTCGTCAGTGAATTATCAGATATGCGAATCCATTTGTTTTATTCTTAATAGTCTCACGTAATAAAACTTTATCGAGTCGTTGAGTGTGGTTTTGGAATATTTACATACTCATTATATATTAGCTTTCTTCCGTGGGAGTCATGTATATGTTTACTTTGAACAATAGCCTACATCACTGTATACACCTCAATTCGACTTGCTGTTAAAAGTCCCCTTTAAATTGTTTAAGCCTTTCGTCTTCTAACTTATCAGGACTTTCATCTTACCAGAACCCTATTTTTTAAAACAAAAACCTGTTTCACATTGTATACACCAGCAAAAGTACTATTAAAATCGGGTTAGTAATTCCAGAGTTTTGACGATACAAACATTTAGATACACAAAATTTTCGTTTTGGTTAAATATGGTTATATTATGTATTTAAAAATCGCTGACAAATGTATCAATTTTATTTATAACTAGCAAATCACCCTCGCTCCGCTCGGGTTCGTCCCTATATGGGTAAAATATCCTATATGGGTACCCGGATAACTAGCTATCATCATATCAAACTCGTTCAAAATCTGTCCAGTAGTTTTCCCGTGATGCGGTAACAGACACACAGAAAGACAAAAATTCTAAAAACTATAGATTTAGTCTCTGTAACGATAATAATGTCTATTTCAATAAGATTTTCCAAAAAAATATTTGAGGTACAGATTCGACTTACTTAGGATTTTACTATATGTATAGATAGAAGTTGGATTTTTTATACATCAGGCGACATATTCAGAGTAATAGCTTTCCTTTGCATCCGCTGCTTTCCACATTTCACCAGTATGAGGAGTACGCTACGCTTTGTAAATCCGAACAAGCGTTTGTATCGTCATTAAAACATTGGTCTAGAGTTAATATAAATGCACAGTAAGACATTATCGGTTTCTGATATTCTAACCGTCATACATGAGTTATTAAGTCGATGACCTTGCAAGCGCCATTTATTTCGCGTCCCATATTAAATATTTAGAATTGCTTTATGTCTACGCTAGTACAGTTTCTATAGAGGCGTTATACAAAATGTATACCAAAATATCAGGTTAGGTAACGTTACGGTGTTTTAGATGTAAGACAATACAATTATTGACTACCGCACACAATCTGGTACATAATTGTATTCGGTAGGCATTCAATTTGATAGACATACCGCATTTAACGGCAGAGATTATCTTTCCTAGATTCGATTCTACAGACACAAAGGGATCAGCAATCTTGGATCATTTAATCAATTAGAAGCCAGAACAATACGGCGAATGGACGATGGCGTACATTTAGATTAAGGGAAGCAAGCCATAAGGGCTAATAATATATTACAGGTTGTTAGAAAAGAAAAGAGAAGGAGATAGCCAACGATGAGTAATATTTTCATGAAAGTGGGTTTTCGTAAAGCAAAAACCTTATCAAAAGTTTCAGCGAAAAATTTACTATGAAACCATTTTTTTAATATTATTTCGTAGAAATCGCCATTATAGTAAACATTTTCCAAATTTCGCAGCAATTATCTTGGTATATTTTGGAAGCTTGTGCCGAAATTCGTGCGAACTGTCGTAGACATTAATTAATAACGGGTTAAATTTATACCTTAACGTTGCTATGCAAATACTGTACGCGTTTTTGTTTTATTTACAATCAGCTATTTTTACCCCAATCAGGTTTCGTCCGTATAGTTCTTTTATAAAAAGTAGCGCGCTATGTTTTAGTAGAAGTGTCTAGCATACTCTCACACTTTGCGTATTTAGAATGTTAGTGCGATTTAACTAAAAAGGGCAATTTTTAACTGACTTCAAAAAAAAGGAGGTTCTCAAATTGATTGGTATTTTATTATGTACATATGTACACCGATTACGCTGAGGTTTATGATCCGATTTACGTGATTCTTCTTTAGTTTGATGCGGAATAGTTACCATTTGGTCACATAAAAATTTAACATAGTTTGGCCCAGTAATTTTCATTTTGTTTGATTTGACAAGCCCAATACGTTAGAATCAGATTTTAGAGCCAGAATTTTTAGTCCACGCTAAAAAAAGAAAAATAAAAACTTTTTAAGAAAAAAAACCGACTTCAAAAAAGCACTAAGAAGCATATATAATTAGGTATTATAGATAAATATCTAATTAGGTATCTATAGTAAATAAAAACTACCAATCAGTTATTTTTTACTTTTTAGTGCTTTTTTGAAGTCAGTTTTAATTTTTTTTTCTTAAAAAGTTTTTATTATATGCTCATAAATAGAAGTATAATAAAAAAAATAGCGTAAATGGTTATTTTTTATAATTATACGAGTACTTGTATTATTACTAAACCAGCTATTTTGAGATATTTTTTCAGTTATATTTGCTATGGTACATCTCCCTTATGGTATTTGATATATCGTGATGTCAAAGGATTTACATGTAAATAACCTCATACTTCCTTAGCTATTTGTAAACAGCTTAAGCATATTGTATAGCTTCACCCTCTCGCAGTATATCGTAATCATATTACTTTCTGTATGCTTTTTCCGCATACAACAACATAGCTTAGTGGTGCTTCTTCGCCCATTTTCCGCCAAATCTGGAACGTTCTATACTTTGTCTTGGTTCTGATCGCTTTCATTTTGATTTATATCGAAAAAAATATCACGAAATACAAGTCTCTTCCTTTTATACGAAAGGAAATCGTGACTTCAATGAGCTAAATCAGGAACTTATATGTAATACAATTTTCATCAGTCAAGTTTTAGGATCATTCATAAAAGATTATACTTATGTTTGTACCAACAGTAATATTTTTTGTGCAGATAGGCCGTTATGCCGGAAAAGAGAGGTGAAACTGATAGGTGCAGCTCTCCAAGAACCATCTAAAGTGGAATGTGAAGTAGACGCTTTTCCGCCTCCTGACACCTTCGAGTGGACTCTTAACAATTCAGTTGGCTCGATAAAGGTCGACCCGGTAAGTAACCTTGGTATCTGACCTTGAAAATGTATAGTTTATTAAAAATTAGTATTATAGAAAGAAAAAATGCTGATTTTGACGGCACGTTTGGCTCAGTTTGTAGTGACCCTACATTCTACGCCAGTGGTCGCGGGTTCGAGTCCCGCTTGGGGCATTCATTTGTGTGATGAGTACGAATGTTTGTACTCTAGTCATGGGTGTTTATATTTATAATATGTATGTATTTAAAGTTTGTTGACTTTCTTCACTTTATGAGTAGTGTGTCAACTATCTGGTATCCATAACACAGGCTTCGTAGCTTACCATGGAACTAGATGGTGCTATGTGTTAATGCCCCAACATATTTATTTATTTATTTATGATTTATAGTTCGCTATCTATATATCTCATATTAATATATGCGTTATTAAGTCGATATA
Organism: Argynnis bischoffii washingtonia; assembly: GCA_033884665.1. Taxonomy (NCBI): domain Eukaryota; kingdom Metazoa; phylum Arthropoda; class Insecta; order Lepidoptera; family Nymphalidae; genus Argynnis; species Argynnis bischoffii. The sequence continues at coordinate 3,211,412 of CM066622.1, forward strand.
TGGATAATAATTGTTGATTTTGCTATGACGATTACATTATAAATAATATTAATTAGAATCTAAGATTAGGCAATATATTACTCCCGTGATTGAATCCCACGACTGCCACCCACAAAATTAAAATCTATGAGTTTTGGTAAAATTAATTGGTAATCGCTTTGATCGAAACTCGATTGAGGGTATTCATAAAATACGACTTTGTGTTAGGAATACGTATACATATTGAATTAATTAATTACAGTAATTTTCCTAGTATTATTGTATATTACTTGCTCCCTACGTGAGTGAAATTATTTACATTAATTTTGTTAGTTATATATGCTATGTGCATAGTAACAGCTTCAAACTTGGTGTGAATGTTATTGATGGCAATTTTTATCTTTCATTTAGCTTAGGGCTATGTTAGGTTGGTTTTATGTCCAGGCCCTTTCAGCATAATAGTACGGGTGTACGTTTTTTAACAACTTAAAAAATGCTGAAGTTCTTTATTATTGGGTTGCATGTTTTTGGATATCATGTTATCTTCGCCTATTGTGAACTAATTGACTGGTTCTTTTTTTATAATAGGCTATACTTTAAGAATCCAATTAAACTTATTGTTAGGAAAATATTAAATGTATACCAAGAGCTGTTTTACAAATGAAAAACTGCATTATTATCCCTGGATGAAACAATTAATTTTTATCAGTCTCCAATACAAGTGGCAATACAAGTGGCTATAGGCAATAACTAAGTATTATTTATATAATTAAAAGTCCTCATTTCATTATGGGATAGATCAAATAACATCGATAGCAACAAAAGCATTCCTCGCACAAGATAGTTCTGAGTTTGTCGTACGAAATTACTTAATCTCTTTTCTCTTGAGATTTTTTTTGACACAGGATATATGAGTACAAAGGGAAAACATTTCGGGTCTTGTTCGTTTGACGCGAAGTCGCGAAAAGGTTTCTACTCTGGGAATACTTCCTGATTTTTTATGATTCTACCCTTGGGCCTGAGAAATTATTGAATAGCGAATCTTTCTTTGTTCTGTGTCCCTTCTATTGAGCTTTATTATTCAACATTGGCATTTTTCATATACATTTTAAAGATGAATAAATCACAAATGTTTGATAGGTCTGGGATTTAAATATTTATTTTTCATTCCGTATTTTTAACAAGAGTTACTTTAAGGTTCCGTTAAATTATACCCTATATATTGATGTATTAGGGCTTCCCATTTGCTGATTAAACTCTAAATGATGTATTACAAAATACATTTGCAAATTAGGCGAAGACATAGACATAAATATAAGTATCCTATACAGCTTGTATTTGATTTCGATATGGGCTTTTCTTTATAGAGTGTGTAACTTTACTTTAAGAACAAGAGTTTTTGGTAATCCCCAATAGGATAAGCGTCTGGCACTTGTTAGTAAAACTAAATGCTGCTACTGTGTTAGGATCTAGAAAAATCATATAATTATAACATCTACACTAATATTATAAAGACACAGTTTGTTTGTTTGTTTAAGCGAGCTAAGCTCATAAACTACTAATCCGATTTGAAAAATTCTTTTAGTACTAAATAGCCCGTTTATTGAGAAAGGCATAACATATATATATATATATATATATATATATATATATATATATATATATAATATATAGAAATTTTATTTTTTTCTATACCCCTTTTGTATTTTTTACTTGAAAATACCTCACAACCATGTCAAACATCATATTTTTGATATTTTTCTTGTTTATTAAAATATTCTGTATCCATGCATATCAGCAACATTGTTTGCCTCATTTTGAAAAAAATCCAGCTCCCATAAAAAAAAAATATTCAAACCCCTTTTAAAAGGCATGAAAACTTATAATACCAATAATATACATACTAAATGCCTTAAAAATAGAGTAAGAATATTAAAAATATATGAATAAAACCCGTACACCTACGTATTAGCATAATTTACGAATTAATGTGTTTTAATTTATTTTACTTTATAGTAGTAACGTTTAAAATTACATTATATTCTTTGAATATTTAAGAAAAACCTATTATATAAAACAAATGTTTTCATAGGATCGTTTCACCGTGGACGCAAAAGGAGGGAAATCGGTGTTAACGTATATTCCCGTATCAGACATTGATTACGGCACCCTATCATGTCGGGCGACCAACCTAGCTGGTCAACAAACAAGTCCTTGTGTATATACTCTGTTACCGGCTACAAGACCCGACCCACCTTCTAACTGTTCGGTTTACAATTTAACTGATGACTCATTGGACCTGACGTGCCTTGCAGGTAATTGATTAGTATAGTTGCAAATCACGAGTGTTTTATGATTTTCACTAATAACAACATAGAATTTAAGTTCAAAGTTATACTTAAAATGCGAAATTACTTTAACGACACGTTTGGCTCAGTTTGTACTTGATGTGCCAGCGGTCGCGGGTTCGAGTCCCGCTGGGGGTATTCATTTGTGTGATGAGCACATATGTTTTTACTTGTACTCCAGTCTTGGGTGTTTATAATATGTATTTAAAGTTATATGTGTGTAGTCTATCACTACTATCTGGTATCCATAACACAAGCCTCGTAGCTTACCATGGAACTAGATGGTGCTGTGTGTTAATGTCCCAACATATTTATATTTATAGTTATTGTAAATTACGAACGTTGTATAAATTTTACTAATAGTGACATAGAATTTAAGCTCAAAATTATACTTAAAAGGCGATTTCAAACTTGTTTGTAAACATTTTAAATTTTTGCTAACGAGTAAAGTGTAGTATTTTATTAAAATGTTTTAAACTTACTCGTGATTTGAATGAAATACAATAGTCTCATAGTAAATAGTTAAAATTGATTATTCATTCAAAAATTCATACTAATATTATAAGACAGAAACTTTTCTGTGAGTCAGTTCCTTTTTTACACTTAAACCACTGAACAGATTTCGATGAAATTTGGCAAGGATATCATAACATGGAAATGGGTATAGGTTACTTTTTAGTTTCTTAATTACTTTTAACAAGGGGGTAATCAAAATAAAACACGATAACAGGTAATTTAAATTAGCGGCAATATAGGCAGTCTTATTAAAATAATTATCTACAATACTAAAATTGCTGAGCAATAAGAATTTTGAAAATTAATTAAGTTTTAATAAGCATTTAAAAGTGCTTATGTAATTAATTATTCAGTAACCGTAAACCTATTAAGTAAATTATATGTGAAAATACCGATCGCCGGAACAGTGTTGTTGTTACATTACCGAAGATTACTGATTTAATTTCAATCAATTATCCTTTTAACCAATTTTAAAAGAGAAGGAATTACTTAATTTGAGCACGTTTTTTTTCAATTTTAAGATAAAATTCCACTCCTAAGTGTGGAAAAAAAAATGTTTAAAATCATTATGAAGTCAATATACCTTCATCATACTTGCCTTTATTTTCATATAGGGTAAGTCCGGGATAGACGCCTATAAGGGAGAGACGCCAAATAAATTTAAAAATTAAATTAATTAATTTTGCGTGATTCGGAAATAATTTAATATATATTATAATATTATAATTGTTACCAGGTTATGAAGGCGGTTTACAATGTGTGTATATAGCAGAAGTATGGGCCAATGAGGGTCTAGTAACGAATTCTACGAATGGAGCAGCTGTATGGAACCTTCGAAGACTTGGTGCTAAGAGGCATCTAAAATTAGTGGTATATGCTGCCAATAGCAGAGGGAGATCAGAGCACGTAACCTTCACTGTTGAAACTGCTCCACGACTGTCTCCAAGAACTGGTAAGTGGGTATACTTTTTTACCCTATTACAAAGGGGTGAGAATGAATGACTGAATATATTCAGCCTTGTTTTGCGTCGTTAGTCTTACTACTGGGGATGGGCCACCCTTCAGTATGAATGATTCCTTCATTATGGGATTAACCCATAGTCCGCCAGGTGGCTAAGTGCTGTATGGCCGATGTCACATGTCTTTCGAAAAACTGGGTAGGTTTTCTTAGACATGATCAGCTCTATATATTTTTTTAATAATTTTTTTAGTATCCCTAACAATTTTGACTTACCGAGCAAAGAGAACTTGAAGTAAAAGCTAATTAAATTTAGCAAGGGAGAAATCAAACACTTGATAAGGAAGGTGAACTGATATAGGATGTGGTATTATATTATTATGTGGTCAGAATATCATTATCTATTTTGTTGTTGTATATTACCGATATCATTTGAAGAAAGTCAGTTTGTCTAAAAGGCTTATAAAAAATGAGTGATATTCGCACTTAGAAAATAAAAGATGTCAATGCTTATAAAAGCTACATAAAGGAAATAAAGACGTTTTATATAAAACCGTCGTAAGAAGTATTAAAGCAGATAAAATCCTTTTATAAACAGAGAACACACGACTCTTGATCTTTGCTCGTTTAGCCTTTTATCGTTTCCGCTTTAACCGAAATCTTTTGTTGCAATCCGAATGCAGTTTATATATTCAAAGACGAGTACTTAAGCATTTACCAGAATAAGCTGTAATATTCTATTTGAATACTTTTTAGTTTTCTAACAATTTTAAGGAGCAGGTACAATTTAGTTGAATATCTTGTTTACCTCATTGGCTTAGCAGCTACCGAGCACGCCTGTAGATCCTGGGTTTAAGTTTCCGTAGACAAAATCGGTAAGGATACCATTACGCTTTTGTAGCCAAAGATAAAACAAAACCCTTATAATTTCTGTACGTCTATCTGTATGTTACTGCTATTTTACTCAAATACTGAAATTAGGTACCTACCTATGTAGATGTTTTATGTAAATCGTAGGATAGTTCCGTAGTTAAATGAAAAAAAAATGGGGTGGCACTTGGTACATGAAACTGAGGGGTGATTTTTTTTTTTAAGTCTACATGAGCGTGTGGGGTATCACTGGGTAAGTCTTTCAAGGTCATATAGATTGTTTCTCAGTGATATTTTTGTTCAAACCAATACTTTTGATTTATATGCCAATATTTTTGAGCTATATATTAAGTTCTAAAATACTTTTAATGAAAATTATTTTAAAGAAGATCCGTCGAAAACTTTTTGAGATATGGAATATTTAATTTTAAGCGTTCAGTAGCAAAACTAACTTTGTCTCTCATAGTAATACTATGAACTACAAACTTTTTTTTGCTGTTAATTAAATTAATATAATATTAATTGTTACATGGGTAATTATTTTATGAATGAATGAATGAATACTTTATTGCACACCACACAAGAAATAAATAAAGAAGTAAAAGATATAACAAAAAAGAAAAGATGCACAGCAGGCGGCCTTATCGCTAAAAGCGATCTCTTCCAGGCAACCTTAGGGTAGAGGAATCAGTATATAAAATGGTAGGAGGTGTACTTACATAAATACACACATACATATATACATACATACATACCTACATACATACATACATACATACATACATACATACATACATAAATACATACATACATACATACATACTGTATACTTATTTTATTTTATTTTATATTATTTTTAAGGTAACAAATGCGTTTGTTAAAAAAAAAAACAAAAATTAAATGTTTCATGGTACGAAACCCACAGTATGCGACTCAGACTCGCATTTGTCCGATTTTTATAGTATACTGACATATGTACCATAGAAACACTTGTATCGGAATAGAAAGTAAACAGTTTGACCTAAGAAACCATATTGATAAAAACTTTATGTTGTACAATTGTCCCATTCCTTCATGAAAAACATTAAATAAAATATTATATTTTAGCTCTTATTACATTAGCAAGGAGATATTTTATAATAAATATTAAAAATTATTACCGAAACTAACTATATTTATAAGTAATTGTTAACCCCGCGTCGGTATGGTGGCTAAATATTACACGGACAGGCAGGTGGGTCATAATGACCCCAAAACTTAGGATTAACTCTAGCTACTAAGAAGTTTAACAACGTCACACTACGTAATTAAAAGATACACACTAATTAAAAATGTACGGCTCATAATGACCCAACCTTGATGACGCCGGGTCAAACTCCAATTATTTAGATTAAATTTTCTGTTTTAACATTATCACTTTTTAAATCATTCTATTGGTAAAATAAAATATAAGCCCTGTAAAGAGCAAAGTAAATTTTCAATAAATATTCTTGAATGTATACTTTCCTTCTCTTCCTTTGAATAAATGTTTCTTAACAATAGGATAACTTGAACACACAATTGTAGGCGCCATTTAAAACACATTCAAGAATCACGTAGAATCGCTTATTTTAGAATAAAATTTTCCTAGTACTATATGTTTTTCTGTCACTACTTACTTGTATATAATTTTTTTTTTTGACGTTAACACAACACCATCTAGTTCCATGGTAAGCTACGAGGCTTGTGTTATGGATACCAGATAGTTAATACGCTACACATATATAACTTTAAAAATATATACATTACAGACTACAGTACGAACATTCACACACAAATGAATGCCCCCAGCGGGACTCGAACCCGCGACCGCTGGCACAGCAAGTAGGGTAGGTAGGTAGGTAGTAGGGCACTACACACTGAGCCAAACGTGTCGTGATTTATTGGCGTATACATTCTAGATTTTAGATCTATAATTATTAAGAATAACTATGGTTTTATATTGAGGTAATTTGAAGTTTAGATTTAAATCTACACAGATTTAACCACTGGGCCATTACTAAGAATTTTTTGATAGAAACATGCTAAAACCCGACTAGGACTTGAACCTAGTTTATCTGCAGCAGTCTTTAGATATATGGTAACGAAAAGACTATTAAAAATCCAATTTACCGGTGGTAGGACTCTGTCAAGCTGAGGAGTCCGACTGCATGGGTACCACCCCCTTATCTATTTCTCCCGCCAAACAACAATGATTACATCTTAGTCCTCATAGTGATAACGTACCGGCGGTTCTGTAGTTTTGTTACGTAAAACCTAAGTGCATGAACCGTAGGTGTTATGGGCGACAGGTACCGCTTTCCATCAGGTCAGGGCTGTCGCTCGTTTATCACTGAGTACCATAAGAAAAAAAACAGTGTTTTGTTCAATAAACTATAATATATAAGTGAGTTGTTAAAGTTGACGCTTCTAAGTTCAAATACTATATTAAAAATACGGTCCATCTGATAGAAAATACATTTACGAAGTGCCGTATGCTTTATAACACGGTTCTATATATAAAGCGCCACAAGAAACCAAATAAACCAAAGCACAAAGGTTTTTAAAAACCTTTTGAGTTTTTAAAATCCTAAGGGAAACTGCTCTTTATTTTAAGCCGAATTTCCCAATTTTTGGAACAATTTTACTTACTAGGTAAATACCTAGAAAGAAATCTTTCTAAAAAGCTTTATTTTATAATTTTGATAAATCGGTCCAGTCTTTCTCAAGTCATGCGATTACCAACGAACAGCATTTCATATATATGTATATATTAGCGACTTACCCTCGCTTCGCTCAGGTACGCGGATTTTGTTCTCAATTTCAAGGGCTTTAATTTTTTTACGCGGAACTCTAATTCTTTTTCTAAGATAAAAATAGCATAAGTTACTCCTTATAACATCAGCTATGGCTTGTGAGAGTGCCGTCAAAATCAGTCCAGCTGTTTTGGAACAGACAGATAGAGAACCAACAGACAAACACAAAGATAAAAATTTTAAAAATTTTTTTTTTCTTATAAGTACCGTATTACTTTTATATGGCATATAGTAAAAAGCTGTTATTTTGATATTACAAACAGACACTTCAGGTTTATTTATTTGTATAGATGTAGGTACATATGTATAGATTACATTTATTCATCATCTAATTAGATTTTGATATCATGTCCCACAGAACCTTTACTAAAATAATATAATTTTGAAGAAAAAAGTTTATACGCCGTTGTTTTGTCGCGTTGTTGTGGTCGCATTTGCTTGCCGGATAACTTTTATTAGAAGTGCTTTCATGGTCGGTAAAATTTTGAAAGTGTTCCGTTTTAACTGTTATTTTGTTCGAAAGCATAAGCAGATTTTACAATTTGTAATGCAAAGCACAGAGTAAAACAGCAACTTTTCCAACTTCAAACTTGAATTTTTTCGAATAATGAGAAATTTTACCCTGATTTCATTTAAATGGATATTATTTCATGCTTTCTTCGCTTAAAATATTAGTGTACAACGTTGAGTTTTTATGTATTCCACTAGCGACTCACCCTCGCTTCGCTTCGGGTTCGTCCCTAGACAAAAACAACTCTATCCCACGGGATCCGTTCGCTTTTCCGGGATGATATATAGCCTATAGCCTTCCTCAGTTAACGGGCTGTCAAATGCAAAAAGAATTTTTCAAATCGGATCAATAGTACCAAACAAACAAATAAACAAACAAACTCTTCAGCTTTATATTTGTATAGATTACTAAATCATTCGAGTGATAGTAAATGGGTATTGCATATTTAAAAAAAACCTCGATGCCACAGGTACGTTTTCATTGTATAGAAACTGTGAATATTTTGTTTGTTTTATTTATTCGTACACGCATTACGGTTTAACGACTGAACGAACCCGGAATAGCAATCTGAATTACAACCTTTTACAATATGCGTAAAAAGCGAAAATATAATGAAAACCGTTTCAATAGGATATGGTAATATTTTATTATATTAGGCTATAAGTTTATACGTATTTATTATTATTCAATAAAATAAGTATTTCTATAAGTAATTCATTTCAATATTGCTTCTTTTGTCCTGACAGGTTTTTTTTAAGAAATTTGACCGTTTCTTTTTGTAATAACTGTACATTGATTATTATTATTGAGTTTACTTTATATTATTGACGATACGTTTGGCTCGGTTTTTAGTGATCCTACTTGCTGTGCCAGCGGTTTGGGTTCGAGTTCCGACGGGGACATTCATTTGTGTCATAAGCACGAATGTATATACTCTAGTCATGAGTGCTTATATTTATTATATGTAGGAGTATGTATTTAAAGTAATATATGTGTAGTGTATTAAATATCTGGTATACATAACACAGGCCTCGTAAATTACCCTGGAACTAGATGTTGCTGTGTCTTAATGTCTTAACATATTTGATTATTATTTATTTATTTACACAGCCTTTTAAACATGTAAATGTATTATATTAAATATTAAGTTCAAAGATAGGTAGCATTTTATTATTTTATTTTATGTACATAGTCCTAAAATTAAAAGCCAAAGCAGCTATAATAATAACATAATTATGCAAATGTAGTTTAATTTGTTCCTTAAATGTATAGAATCGATCACAGCTACATCATCTTATCTGGCATTAGGCCATCTTATACATATTAATTTTGACACAGACTAATGACGTGTCACGTTAATTATTATAAATCCCGAATCACGAAGTTCAATCCCTTTCTTAACTTGATAATTAATTAATCTTTACAAATTGTACAGATTTTAGGCGTTTTCCTTTTATAGTTATATACATAGACGTAGGTACATCTGCTACTGACCGTGTAGCTTCTGAGTAATAAAATAAGACTACATAGTTAAAATAAAGCGTTTATTAAGCAAGTATTCAGATAAAATATGAAAATTGCAATTTTTTCAAGAAAAAAAAACTTTAAAAGTAAAACCTTATCTTAATACAAAATTTGAAAAAAAAATTATGTTAGAACTGTTTCCAAGCTATACGAAAAAAATTTATAGATATGCAAGAATTGCTCATTTAATACTAGAATATCGACTTACCCTCGTTTCGCTCGGGTTCGTCCCCAGGTTGCTTTCCCATACAAACTTTTACCCTCGTAGCAAAGGTACAGTATTATAATGTTAAAAATATTATTTCACACTATAGCTAACAATAGAGTGAAAATGTTAAATATTTGAAATTTTATACAGCAATTTTACTTCAATAGGTTTTCATATCGAAATTTTTAACCGTATATTTTCCTAAGGTCACTCGCCTAATGATTACCGAGCGCTAGGAAAGGCGATGCCATTACCATGAAAGTGGTAATTTTGCAAAAACTGAAGTGTCAACGAAATATCATAAAAGTTAATGTTACCTATATTGTACTTTTTATTGTATTTAACATACAGTATTATGTAAGATAGCTTTATTTAAACGAAGGTAGACTTATTTTGTTGAGAGCTTATAGAGGGTCAATTTAAGTTAAAAATATTTGATATATTGTTGAATCTAAGTCATAATGTTAAAAATGAAAATAACTTAATAATTAAATAAGAAATACATTTTTGTATACAACATAATTACTTCTTTTTTAAAGTTATATTATTGTAATACTTGGTTCTTCCAGGTACTTTGGGGATAGAATTTTTTCTTTAAGTTATAATGGAATCATACCAATTATTAATAAAAAAATACCATCAATTAAAATACTTATTCATTAAAAAACACTTGAGAAAATATGTTATTAGTCCAAGCAAAATGCAGTTTGGGAACAAAATATCGAAAACCTGAAGTTTTATGATTTTAAAAGATAGCAGGTATATAAGGAATAGAAATTCGTTAAATGCCCCCGATGCCCAGCTACCCCCGAGGAATGGAACAGGAAACCAAAAAATACATTGGTGTTATCAGTTTACAAAAATTTGGTCACTAAAGTACACCTTTTCAACGATAATTCAAAAGATGTATTTTACAGAGTAAAAATTATCGATTTCTCCAATTTATTCAATTTTTAAGAGTGTTCTTACAGAGCGACCATACAATGTTTTATTTTTTCAAAAAGTAGAGTTTAATACGAAAAGAATGAACTCTACTTGAAAATTGGACGATTTTTTTTTAAATGTAAACGTCCACTTAAAGTTGGAGGTGATTTTCAGCCTCTCGAGACCATAAAACATACTTTTTTCGGAAATTGCTAAACATTTTAATTTCAATTTTTTTCTATTTATTATATATATTTCAAAGATTATAATTCTTGAGTTTCATGAAAATCAAAAGATTATTCTAGAAATTAAAAATAAAAATCAAGAAAAAAATAAAAACCGAATTTTTTGCAAATTTCTCGAAAACTTTGAGGTTATTGTAAAAAGTGTTATGTATAAAAGTTATAGATTTTTACTAGAGCTATAACTTTTGTATAAAACATTTTTCGATAGAACGTCAGAGTAAGCCGGAAATTAAAAAAAAATTTTTCAACGCTTTGTGTCCCCCCATTTCTCGGGGGTAGCTGGGCATCGGGGGCATTTTACGAATTTCTATTCCATATATACCTGTTAACATTTTAAAATCATAAAACTTCAGGTTTTCAATATTTTATTTTTTCTTAAAAATAAACGCATTTCGCTTGGTCTTTATATCTATATTGATTTTGTATTTTTCACTTTACGTTATATTTAGTATTTAACTAATACTACTAATACTAACGACTTACCCTTGATTCGCTCGAGTGCGTCCCTTAGCTTGAATGGTTTAGGAATGCATAAAAGATAAACGTCCATGGAAAAAAATATTTTTTATATGTTTTCTTTTTTATGTATACAGAATAATCGGAGTTTCATCATAATCGGAACAATATTTTAGGAACGCATAGGGGACAAACATACGAATATTCATTTTTATACTACTTTAAAGAACATTTGTATATATGGTTATTTAACAAGTAGTATCATAATAAAACAACATTTTATGATAAAAATTACTAGGAAAATGTATAGCGAATAACCACCATTTATAAATTGCTGGATGCAAACAATTATTACACTTCGTAAACACAGTGCTTGTCGAACACGTTCAGTGTACACTCAGATACTGTTTTAGCTTTGTTTCAAAAATAAAAACGACACCATTAAAATAATTTGAAAAATAAATTCAATGCAATCAAATGTAAAGAGTATAAAGTTTTCCGAACAATTTTTGTAAAAGCAAATATGATAGATAAGAGTACTATTTGATTTATATGAAAATATATAGATAAAATATATCATTTATGCCGCAGTGTGATAGATGTTTTGATTGGTTTATCTCTTATTTCTTACTACATATAAATGTGAAAGTTTGGATGGATGGATGTTTGTTACTCAATCATGCCAGAAAGGCTGAACGGATTTGGATGAAATTTGGCACAGAGATAGATTATAGTCTGGAATAACACATAGGTTACTTTTAATCCCTGAAAAATGCACGGTTCAAGCGAGGATGAGCCGCTAGTATTGCATAATATATTGGAAATAGCTATTTTATTTTCCGATCTAGGATCTTTCTATATTTTATTATTTCACATATGATATTTAACACAGTAAGCAGATGTAATTCCTAATTTAAACAAAGGTAGCGTAGGTTGTATTACCTACAAAAACCTCTTACGAGATGAATTTTCATTTGTGTCGGGAAATCCATTTACCATTTGTATACAGGTGATTAGTGATTACGTAGGTAGGACACACTAGATAGAAAAGTCAGTACTACCCACTTAAACCCAACAGAACTCCCCCGTCTTAATGGTAATAATCTTAAAACACCCTGAGATATCTAATAATACTTCGAAATTCAAGTTCAAGAAACTCGAGAAATTGAATTAAATGCTATGAATAATAAATATTACTGGCCTTATTTTATGCTTTGAAAGTTAGCAGATAATTTATTATAGTTATATCAATTAACAAGTTTTCGTCCTTTCGCTATTTTAATCCAAATAGACTTTCAACTACTTATTTAATATGATAAAGAATACTTATAATTTAATTTGTATATTTAGAACCACAAGAACCGTGGGAAGTAAACTGGGCAGTCGGTGGCGTGTTGGGTGCGGCTCTAACCGTCGCTATCATTTTATGCCTCGCGCTAATAGCCACGAGGTTACGTCACCGAGCGAGGGACTATGAAGGTTTGTTATTTTTAATAATTTTTACTTACTTAATATATATTTTTATAAAATATATATGTATCGTTTATTCAATAAACTCAATTCATCGTTTATATTTTTAGAATATAAGCAATAGAGCGTTATAGATTACCCATAGACAATGTAAACAGAAATTTATAGATAACTTTGGTTGATTACAAAACTAACTTAATTTTCTCAAAAAAATCTTTCCCCTAGATGTGCAAAGTCAGTGACTTAATACAATCTAAGATGTTTATTACATTACGCAGATATAAAGGTTTTTTTGTTTCATCCCTGGCTAAATTTATTTTCTAATTTATTTATTATCTTTTGCCTCTAATTTTTGCTCAAAATATATATATTTTCTGCTATAAATTTAAAGAAAAAAACTAAGGACATTTTAATATTATCATGATCCTTGTAAATATATAAACCAATCAAATCAAAGATTTTGGTCATATTTATCGATTTATAGAAAATACAATAAATAATAATATAAATAAGCTACTAGTACGAGTTTCTATGAAAGTAAATAATCCTTTGCCCCTCTAGTGACAATGCAATCAACGAAGAATCAAAAAGCAACACTTCAGAAGCGATCCTCCCCCGACGACCGCAACCCGGATCTTATTCCACTTAGTAAAGGTAATTATATTCACGTTTTATTTTTGCTACTCGACTGAAATACTAAGAGGGTTGGTTAGCATAATATAATATATTCTGCTCAATTATATTTTAAACAAAGAAAATAGTGTATATTCAGTCTTTTTTAACGTCCCACTGCTGGGCAAGGACTTCCCTTCATTACGAGGACGATAAGGTCATAGTCCACCACACAGGGCAGTGATCGCCCAGTGGTAACGCGCTCGCTTGGGAAACCGAGTGAAACGGGTTCAAATCCCGGGTCTCGCACCTCTGATATGTTTATGTGCGAATCATTTCTAACATGATTACCACTTGTCTTACGGTGAAGGAAAACATCGTGAGGAAATCTGCACGTCTGAGAGAACCTAGCAAGTTTTCGAAAAACTTGTGAAGTCTGCCAATCAGCACTTGGCCAGCATGGTGGACTATGGCCTGATTCCCCTCGTACTGAAGGAAGGCCCGTGCCCAGCTGTGGGAAGTTAAAAAGGACTGAATACCACCACACTGGTTATGTGCGGGTTGGCGGACTTTGCGTGTTTTTCGAAAACGTGCTATGTTCGGGAGAACCTAACCTTCGATGAAACATTGTCTATATTATTTCATAGTTTGACTACTTAAATAGAACAATAATTAAATTTAAAATTGCCGAATATACCACACAATATAGAATATACATATGTACCTATAAAAAAATTATGTATTTCAACTTCGAAATCGAAAAACACTTCCCTTTTACAAATTGATTAATAATTGTGGAAATTGAAATAGTCATTATTATCGATACAGAGACCGAATCTATAGTTTTTAGAATTTTTGTTTGTTTTTAGATTTTTATGAAATTTGGTATGATATTAGCTCCGGGTCAACATATAAGATACTTTTTACTGCAGAAAAATATCTCATCTCTGAGAAATCTATACTAAACGTTTAAACATAATTAGGGTCGAACCCGAGCGGAGCAAGGGTGAGTCTCTAGTATATAATAAGATTGTTAGACCATAAGTTAGTATAAAAGGAAAGCATTAAAGAAGCCTGTATTGTTTGAAATTAATTAGTGGGCCCATTGAGAGTATTTGACATGTTTGCTGAATTTAATGTTCAATCTTTGTTCTGAGATATTCAATTCTTGCCTACGGTTAATTAAATTTCATATAATATTTAATAATAATTAATTTTAGAAAAGGTAACGCGGAATGCAAAATCATCGTGATATTTGTTATATGTACAATTTACATGAATATTTATAAAATACTAGCGACTCACCCTCGCTTCGCTTCGGATTCGTCCCTAGACAAAAACAAATCTATCCCACGGGAACCGTATACTTTTCCGGGATGATATATAACCTATAGTCTTCCGCAATTAACGGGCTATCTAATGCAAAAAGAATTTTTAAATCTGATTAGTAATCCCTGAGATTAGCGCGTTTAAACAAACAAACAAACTCTTCAGCTTTATAATATTAGAATAGATTTGAATATGAATCTATATCAGATTTATTTCTTTGCTTATTTTAGAAAATACATTTTTAAAATATAACTTAAAGCTTTTAAATAGATAACGAGCCAGAATTTCGACAAATATTATAAGAAAACCGAAACTTCTTCCAACACTTATAGTGTGTTAGAGTGTAGCTGTATCTCGTAAACCGCTCAAAAGCATAGATATTGTTTTCTTTAGCTCTTAAATTATAACGCAAATGTCATGTTTTGTTTTATATGGTTAAGAAGAGAAATGATAATACATATTTTACCATTTGAGGTTTACGATACATCCAAAACACGGACCTACATTCAGATATTGATAAATTCATCGATTTGTCCCTCAATCGAAGCCTATTTTCTCCTAATATAAAAGGTAAGAAGTGATGAAAATAATACATTTTAATGAAATTTTATACGTATACTAGTGACTCACCCTCGCTTCGCTTCGGGTTCGTCCCTAGCCAAAAACAAAACTATCCCACGGGAACCGTACATTTTTCCGGGATGATATATAGCCTATAGCCTTTCTCAGTTAACGGGCTATCTAATGCAAAAAGAATTTTTCAAATCGGATAAGTAGTTCCTGAGATTAGCGCGTTCAACCAAACAAACAAACAAGCTCTTCTGCTTTATAATATTAGTATAGATTTATAAAGATTCACAAGTACATAGCATAAAACAACAGACTTTTGAAGAAAACTAAAAAAGTTTTACCATAGGATCGCGTAATGGATAGTGTGAAACGTCATTACATCAAAAATAATAAATTGAAAATGGTCGGCATACTAATACATCCTAAGACAATTATCAATACATGACAAATAACGACAAGAATAGTTAATTGTAAGTTGCCGTGTGTAAGAGAGGGACAAAAACATTTTCCAGAATTAAAATTATTAGAAAAGATTCCATAATACTAGAATGTTATTTATTTCTACAAAAAAGGGCGGTAGTGTGTTGAGAGATCAGTTAAATTTTGGAGCTAAAAGAAGACTGAGAAGAAATATAAAAAAAAGGAAAAAAAGTGGATAGTAAAACATCCATAAAGACGTGCTTTAATTTCCGATCCTTGAACTCATAGAACGTAACATATATGTATATGACGAAATAAATACTTTTTAAGACATAACACAAAGAAGAAGTACTAAAAATATTACAAGTGTATTAAAATAATTAAATGTAAATAGTATAAAATTTTCTCCCATAGGATAACACTGAAACTGAATCAAGGGCCATTTATTTTTATACAGGACCTAAACGGACCGCTCTTAAGATAAGATGGTATCGTTAGACGTAATGCGAGCTCGAATTGGCTATCTTATATGGAAATCCCACATCTTTTTTACAATATTAAGAGATTTCATTTGCTTTTTTTTATATTATACTTAATGTAAAGGAATTCTAAGTAGGTCGATATTAATTTATTGTTTGTTTGTTTGTTTAAAGTATGTCTTGTTTTAAAGTTGTTGGGTGTTTATTTAGCTGCATATCATGAGATGGATTTCGAATCTCGTGTCAGATTAAAGATAATTGTGATTAATCACTAACAGCCCGAATTGGGAAACTAGTAGTGCAATATGTTTAAATCATAGGGAGTACGGAAAGCCATATACCTCGCATAGATATAGTTAGTCCCAGTGAGATAGATCCGTGTGACCGAAATTCACTCAGAGAAACGTTATTGCTAGAAAACAAAAACACTTTATTTATTACGAAAAATATATAGTCGTTTATATACTTAAAGGCATTGTGGAAATTAGAACCAGAAGCGCCTAACTTATTTCTATGAGTTTTTTTTTGGGAAGTAGAATATATGGGTTATAGTATCACAAAATATTTTTAATTGTAGCAACGTAGCATCGTAGTCATGTATCTGACCGACATTGTCTCTCATACCGGATATCGCTGGTTGTAATTACGTTAGCTACATATTTTATCTATTTTGTATATATGATTATTTTAGTATGTTTCAATATAGCTAAATAGAAGAATCGGAAGTGCGAGTCTGACTCGTATCGCAAAATTAACTTGTTTTCTTATAGTAATACGATGAAACACAAACTTATTTTATATATATAAATTATGCCGTCGATAAAATGAGTTTTTCAAATCAGTAAATATTTTCTTTCATTTTTAACGTAATAAATTAATATATTAAACAAAAAAAATGATTTAATACTGGGGAATCGTCGGTGTGGGAGTCAGAGTCGCACTGGTCTGAATTTATTTTATTTTTTGTAATTTATGTAAGAATGAATGAATGATCTAGTGATGAATATGAGATACCTACCTATGCAATGCATCAACAGTCTTTGAATAAAATAGCTGTTCCATAAGGACAAATGGATATGACGAAATTATAAGGGTTCCGTTTAAGTTTTTTGCCAACGGATCCCTAAAAACGGAAAAACACGTGAAAAAACCTCCAATTATATAATCTCTCTAGTTACTACATAAAAAACTAAAAGTATGAAAATAGTTTGATAAAGAGCCAAGTATATATAATTGAAAGAATTCTTGTGTTATTTTTATACAAAAAGGACATGTAATGTATTTGACCCACATTACTTTTACACCGGTGATCGTTGGTTAGAATTCCGTAAACCCGTACGTACTTATCTAGTTAGTACAGTACGTTATGTAAGCGGAGAAACAGGAAAAACAAATGAGGAAAACTAAAATTATATTATCTCACATCTCACGAAAATACTTATATAAAAAAATGAGAAAGTATAATAATAATTTTGTAAAGAGCAACATATATTCAAGAAATTCATCTATAAAATTCTAACTGAGTCGAATCTGTACATTAAATATTTTTCGGAATATCTTATTGAAATATTCGTTATTAGCGATACAGAAGCCGAATCTATAGTTTTTAGATTTTTGTCTGTCTGTCTGTCTGTGAACGCAACACGAGAAAACCATTGGACAGATTTTGATGAAATTTGGTACGATGATAGCTGGTTATCTGGGTCAAAGTACAGGATTCTTTTCACTGCGGAAAAATATGTCATCTCTGAGAATTCTTTACAAACCGTTACGACACATCAAGGGACAAAACCGAGCGGAGCGAGGATAAGTCGTTAGTTTATGTATAAAACGTGCATAAAATGTGCATTTCGCTTATAAGTCGAATAAATTCGATTTGCAAAGTTGCACTATGAACTGAAATTCTTAACGTCTAGCATTTACGTCATGAAAGCTAATGTATAATGTATTGTATATGTACGAACATCTGTATAATGTATTGGGTTTAAATGTATAGATACTTTAATTTATTAAAATTTCAACCCAGTGGTACCACGCTCGCTTGGGAAACCGAGTTAAGGGGTTCAAATCCCAGGTCACGCACCTGTGATATTTTCATGTGCGAATCATTTCCAACAGGATAACCACTTACTTGTATTACGTTAAAGGAGAACATCGTGAACAAACCTTCATATCTGAGAGAATCTAGCAAATTTTCGAAAGACATATGAAATCTGCCAACCCGCACTTACCCAAAGTCGTGGACTATGAGCCTGATCCCCTGAAAGCAGCGGAACGTTAAAAAGGGGTCAATAAATACACATATCGATATCGATAACTCCATTTTGTTGTTTTTGAATTCTAGTTAAGTTATATTTTTATAGTCTATACTAATATTATAAAGAAGTAGGGTATGTTTGTCTATTTGTTTCTTTGTTTGTTAGTTTGTTTGGTTGAACGCGCTAATCTCAGGAACTACTAATCCGATTTGAAAAAAATATTTTTGCATTATATAGCCCGGTAACTGTGGAAAGTTTTAGACTATATATCATATAATATATAGTTTATCTATTCCATACTAATCGTTAAAACGTACCCAGGGACGAACCCGAGCGAAGCGAGGGTGAGTCGCTAGTATTTTACAAAAATATTCTTTTACAAACTTTCACATCTATAATAATTCTACTATATAAAACTGGACAAGATCTCTTGTGAGTAGGCACGGGAAGATGTAACTCTTAGAGAGAAGAGCCTACAGATGAAAAATAAAATCTATCTGTAATTTCCAAACGAACACATCATACATACAGAAATGTATACATAAATATATATTAACTTAATATTATTATTAATATTATTATTTGAACGATACCAAAGTTTATGTTGTCATTATTTTTTATTACCAATCATTCATATTATATTTTTAGCCATTGGGAAAATTAGGCCTTAGCACACGGAACGACTAGACTTATTTTAGTATTAGTTCCATGGGTAAAATAAGAATGTATGCAACACGTAGTATAAAACGGTCTACGGGCGAAGTCCACAGGCAAAAGCTGGATGGAAAAATATATACTTAGTTATAAACTAAATAAAAATAATCAAGTAAGGAAAACACGTGTATATTATCGATTTGCTCCAATACTCCTTGCACTCAACCTTCAATACTTACTCTACAAGTACTAAATTGTACTTTCGACATTAATTTTACTTAAGCTCTACATTTGCTATACTTGCATCTAGTTTTATTCAATTATCTATACATCTATACAGATAAAAAAATTGGAGTGTCTGTTTGTAATATTAAAATAACCGCTTTTAACTAAATGCATATGGATGTATACACGGTACATATACCAAAACAACATTTTTTACTATTTTTATCTGTCTGTCTGTCTGTCTGTCGGTCGGTCTCTCTGTCTGTCTATCTGTCTGTCGGTCTGTCTGTCTGTTTGTTTGTTCCGGCTAATCTCCGAACGGCTGGACCGATTTTGACGGGACTTTCACTGGCAGATAGCTGATGTTATAGGGAGTAACTTAGGTTACTTTTATTTTAGAAAAAGAACCAGGGTTCCGCAAAAAAAAAATTAAAACCCACGAAATTGTGAACACAATCCGCGTACGGAGTACTCACCCGAGCAAAACGAGGTTAAATCATTATATAATTTAAATGAATATCTTAGGAGTAGCAAGTTACAATTTATGTATACCTAAACATAGCTAACCGTGAAAAAGTACCTAAGGACGAACGCGAGCGAAGCGAGCGTGAGTCGCTAGTACAGAAACAAGGTTTTAAAATCAACTATGTAAAATAATTCTGAAATTTTTAAAACGTTATAGCATATAATTTATATCTTTACAAATATTACAAAATTTTTAATGGATAAACTAAAAATTCGCTAAACCAATTTAGACGAAATTTGGAATAAAGATAGCTTGAAACCCTGGAAAGGACATAATATAGTTTTTATGCCAAAAATCATCCCTTAAGGAGGTGAAAAGGGGGATGGATGAAAGTTTGTATGGAGAATCAATCAATTTCTCAAGTAAGGGATATAAAACTCATCATAACTATGTATGAAACATATGGTTTAACTATTCTATACTTAACGTTAAAACGTAACTAGGGACGAATCCGAGTGAAGCGAGGTCACTAATCTATACTAATATTATAAAGAGGTAAAGTTTGTGAGTTTGTAAGGTTTTAGAGAGTAATCTCTGGATTTACTGAACCAATTTAGATGTTTGGTAAGAAGATAGTTTGAGACCTTGGGAAAAACATAGGAAACTTTTTATCCCGGAAAACATCCCTGAAGGGAGTAAAAATGGGGATGAAAGTTTGTATGGGGAATCAACCTAGGGATGAACCCGAGAGAAGCGAGGGTGAGTCACTAGTAAGTAAATAAATATAATAATATTCATAAAAAAATAATTAAGAATCATGGAGTTATCATTAAAAGAAGGCAACTTTATAAACCTTCGTTAGAACGACCTTTAGACAAACTACTAACTCGACTACCAATTCCATTGTACACCGAAGACTAATATTTCACAACTTTCCTTATTAACCGGGCAAACTACGCTGAAATCTTTTCATCTTTTGATAAGGGCACTAACGAAGAAGCTTTACGATCTTCATTTTGCACTTGAAGTGACGCTTGGGTAATTGTTTTCTTAAACTACATCCTTTTTGTGGATGGGTTTTGTTGATGACTATGATGTTATATGAGATTTTCTTTAAAATATCAGCCTTGTGCATATATTGACGTTGAAAGAGACGTAGTACATCCGATTTTTTTTCTTTGTTAAATAGGTATATTAATATATTTATAATCCTCATTTACACCCCCCTAAAGGGATGATTTCCGGAATAAAAATACCCTGGTCTTTTCCAATGTCTCAAACTATCTTATTACCAAATTTTATCTAAATCAGTCCAGTACTTTTTGAGTTTATTTCTTACGAATATATAAAAATACAAATCTTTCCTCTTTATAATAGTAGTGTAAAAGAACATTTTAAAATGACAAATAATCGCGTAAATCTAAGAAAGTATTTATTTCTAAGGAATAATCAAAGTAGAGGTTATAGTGCAGATATAATATACCTATTAGTTACTCTCTCTTAGATATTAGCAAACCAGCCTTGCTTCCTCCAAGGTCTGTATCCCGCGCATCCTTTAGTTATATTTTGCACTACACTAATATCCCACAGGAGTTACATGAAGTATCGGAATAAAAAGTTGTTTATATCTCTAAGGGATATAGCACTGAGCTTGTACTTCCTAAGTCCATACCCGTAAATTTACATACTTATGATATCAATATTGTCAATAAAAATAATCATAATAATATAAAAAAATAATAAAAAAAATATCATAATCAATATTGTCAATAAAAATATATTACTAGCGAGTCACCCTCGCTCCGCTCGGGTTCGACCCTAAGTTTTAAGCTTAGTATAGATTTCTCAGTGATGAGATATTTTCCCGCAGTAAAAAGTATTCTATATGTTGACTCGAAAAACCAGCTATCATCGTACCAAATTTCATCAAAGTCTGTCCAGTGGTTTTCTCGTAATGCGTTTCCAGACAAACAGACAGATAAAAGTTCTAAAATGTATAGAATCGGCCTCCGTATCGATAATAATGACTATTTCAATAAGATTTCCCAAAAATATTTAATATATATATTTGACTCAGTTACAATTTTATTATATGTATAGATATCATAATATTCATTTGATTTTCTCGTTACCGATTTCGGCCACAGCGATCACTAAGTCTAACTGGACAGGAGATATTATAGTGCACAAGTGTACGCACAGACACAAGTGCACTCTCTATTCCCGTCACTCTCGAATTCTGATGGGAAGACATTATTAGGCTGGATATAGTACCTAGCTAATTTTTTCATTATTACATTTGGCTAGCATTTGAAACACATCACTTAAAGTAATGGAATCCATATCATGGTGTTTAGTCTAACTATGATGATCTTTAGAATATTCCTATTCTTAGCCTCATACAGTGCTCGAACCCGCGACATCTAATGAATTAATCAGAATTAGACTCTGTCAGTATATAATTTTAAGAATTTAATACGAAATATATTTTCAAATATTTCACAGTACGATGGTGAAATATTCAAAAATGCATTTGTTACTCAAACGCGAGCAATAAACCTGCTGTACGTCACAGATGTTGTTAGACAAACTGTTCTATAATTCGCGAGCCGATTCCATTGTACATTGTCGAGTTCAAAACTTTGCTTGCAAAAGTAATAAGCGGTGGACTTTTTATTGTGAATTAGGGAATTTAGTGTATTTCTAGTTGATTTTCATTTATTTTACACTGTAATATTATAATTACCAACTATTAAAGGCTTCCTATACTTACTATATAACTAATATATTTTAATTTAAAACTTAAAAAAAAGTAAAAGCTGACTTCAACATACTAAAAAGCAAGAAAATACTGAACGGAAGCTATCATGTACTATAGATACCTAATCAGATATTTTTATAGTACCTACTTTAAGACATGAATATCTAATAGGTAAGTATGGCAAGGTAGAAACATTAATTATAGTGAAAATATCATCTGTACATCAGTTTGTGATGTATTATAACATATCGAAATACTATTGATTTGCATTAAAAAACGTTATTATTGACTATCATCCTAAAGAAGAAGCAGAAATTTTGTCTGCACTGTATACTGCTAATATCAGATTGATAGATATATAAAAATAATAAACACATATATTAGTAACTAGCGACCCACCCTCACTCCGCTCAGGTTAGTCTCTACTTACGTTTTAACGTTTAGTATAGATTTCTCAGAGATGAGATATTTTCCCGCAGTAAAAAGTATCCTATATATTGACCCGGACAACCAGATTTCATCATACCAAATTCTATCAAAATCCCTCCTGTGGTTTTTCCATAATGCAGTCACACAGAGACAGAAAAAAAATCAAAAAAACTATAGATTCGGCCTCTGTATCGATAATAATGTCTAATTCAATAAGATTTCCAAAAAATATTTAATGTACAGATTCGGCTTAGTTACAATTTTATTATATGTTTAGACATATATATATATTATATATATATATAGATAATATATTACATACATCGTTCTAGCGATTCACGCCCGAATACAATTAGGATGTACATACTCAGATTTCGAAGAACATGTGTTAAGATAGGGCTCGTGTTAACTACTATATTATGTTACTTTGTTTTATATTTCGTAAGCGTTTACTTCAATGTATGTATATTTTACCAAGGAATCCACACCTTTATCTTGTAACGTAATATAATACGTATAACATTAATTTTTACATATCTGTTT